>CABFWO010002719.1:32174-92403 GCA_902155825.1 Timema genevievae
GCGTTTACCAAGAGGATAAGAGCGTGCGATATCGACTGAAGGGGGAATGAGACACCCGATTATTCCCAAGGTCAGGATATATCGGAATATGGTGGGTTTTTTTTAAACCGTGACCGATATTTGTGTATCACACCTCCGTCGTCTCGAACTCGCGACTGACGTCTCTTCCACTGCCCCTTCTCTTCGACAGGAACCGTGGTAGCGCCATGGGGTGGGGGTGGGGGTAGGGCGTGAGGCGTCCTCCGTAAAGGGACGAGATGATAGCACGCCCGACCGGTCTGCCCTCTGTCCCTACACTGCGCTAGGCACACCAACCAGCGCGGCACGCCCAGCGTTGTCATGACGACCGTGTCCCGCACGTGCGCCTCTGACGGCCAATGCAGTCATTACACTATAATGCCGGCAACAATAACTACACAATGAAAAAAAAAGATTTTTTTTTTGCATCCATTCAAACTCTCGCTTTACGTTCCTTATATTGTAAATTATTATCTACTTAATTTGAGATTGAAAATACCCATCCGTTACCTCCTGGCTGGTTATGTGACCCTGGTAGTACGGTTGTTAGCCGAGCTACTCGTTATTCTATCTCGCGGCTCTTATTGGAAAATAGAACACAACTCGCCACCTCCTAGCGTGTTATGTGACCCTGGTTGTACAGTTGTTTGCCAAGTCGCTCATTATTCTATCTGGCGGCGCTTATTATAAAATAGAACAGAACTCGCCACCTCCTAGCGTGTTATATGACCCTGGTTGCACAGTTATTTGCTAAGTTGCTTGTTATTCTATCTGGCGGTGCTTATTTTAAAATAGAACACAACTCGCCACCTCCTAGCGTGTTATATGACACTGGTTGCACAGTTATTTGCCAAGTTGCTTGTTATTCTATCTCGCGGCGCTTATTATAAAATAGAACACTACTCGCCACCTCCTAACGTGTTATGTGACCCTGGCTGTACAGTTGTTTGCCAAGTTGCTCATTATTCTATCTGTCGGCGCTTATTTTAAAATAGAACTCGCTACCTCCCAACGTGTTATGTGACCCTGGATGTATAGTTGTTTGCCAAGTTGCTCATTATTCTATCTGGCGGCGTTTGTTATAAAATAGAACAGAACTCGCCACCTCCTAACGTTTTATGTGACCCTGGTTACACAGCTGTTTGCCAAGTTGCTCATTATTCTATTTGGCGGCGCTTGTTATAAATATAAAATAGAACAGAACTCGCCACCTCCTAACGTGTTATGTGACCCTGGTTACACAGCTGTTTTTTGCCAAGTTGCTCATTATTCTATCTCGCGGCGCTTATTATAAAATAGAACAGAACTCGCCACCTCCTAGCGTGTTATGTGACCCTGGTTGCACAGCTGTTTACCAAGTTGCTCATTATTCTATCTCGCGGCGCTTATTATAAAATAGAACAGTGTTCGCCACCTCCTAACGTGTTATGTGACCCTGGTTGTACAGTTTTCCAAGTTGCTCGTTAGTCTATCTAGTCTGGCTTGCCGATGACTGAATTAGTACAGGGTTCGAATCCTAGTCATATTTACTCAAGGGGATTTTTCATAAGTTGTTTCCCACCTTTTTCCCTACTGCGGGTACGATTTCTTTTAATTCTACCATCTTTACCCGGATTCAATGTTTCAGACTGGTCTGCTGAAGACGGAAAGAGCTAGCTATGGGTTAGAATATTGGTTGGATCTAATGAGAGTGGTTTTCCCTAAATGGTTTCCCACTCTCCTACCACGCACACGCTGGTAGACTACCTGTAAAATGCTTCCTTTCTCATCCCTATTCTATTAGAGTAATTATCATATATGTGTATAACCTGAACAAGTAATAAGACGCTGTAATTTAAAAAACTATAGTCTATACGATAAAAGAAAATATCGATATTCTTCTTTCGATACCAATATGTCTTTATTTGTTTGACACTTTTATTAATTTCCATTAATAAAAAACATTATAAACATGATATTAAGATAAAATTGACTGCTCATTCTTTGGACACTGAACTCTTGCCATTGGTACTTAACTTTAAGTCATCAACACTTTTCTTCTGATACAAGGCGTGAATGCATCTCTTAAGACATACCTCCCTAATATTGGCCAACCAGTGAACACCTTGTTTGTGTTGTTTGCAGGCAGATGGCAGCACACACGCCGGAGAAATGATGCAATCAGCCGGGGGAGTAGGTCGCAACATAGCGGACGCTCTGGGAAGACTGGGGACTACCCCTCTGCTGATATCTGCCCTGGGGGCAGACCATCATGGCAACTATATCCTCAACACCGCTCTGAGACATGTGGTAGGGACAGTACCTTAGTAGGGTAGAACATTCTTTATACTTGTTAAGGTCATGGTTGAAATCCTGGGGCGGTCAAATACTTCATTCTAATATTCTGTTGAGTGATGTCCCTGTATCGTCATGTTGAGTGATGTCCCTGTATCGTCATGTTGAGTGATGTCCCTGTATCGTCATGTTGAGTGATGTCCCTGTGTCGTCATGTTGAGTGATGTCCCTGTGTCGTCATGTTGAGTGATGTCCCTGTACCGTCATGTTGAGTGATGTCCCTGTATCGTCATGTTGAGTAATGTCCCTATACCGTCATGTTGAGTGATATTCCTGTACCGTCATGTTGAGTGATGTCCCTGTACCGTCATGTTGAGTGATGTACCTGTACCGTCATGTTGAGTGATGTCCCTGAACCGTCATGTTGAGTGATGTCCCTGTACCGTCATGTTGAGTGATGTCCCTGTATCGTAATGTTGCAGGACAAGCCGAGGAGTGGTTTCTGTCCCTGGAATGAGAACAGCCTGTTACACCGCCATCTTGGACAGGAAAGGGGAATGTCACTATGGCGTGGGAGACATGGACATTCATGGCCGCATATCTCCGCAGCTGGTCAGTTTTCAAGTCGTCCCACCGTCAACTTGATAGACATGACCCAACAAATACTTTAATATTCACACAATAGATTGGTCGAGTGATCCGACACCTTAGCTCAGTCGGTAGCGTATCTGTATACTGAGCTAAGGGTCCCGGGTTTGATTCACGACATGGCCTCAAAATATATAATTGGTGAAATATGGGTTTACCCTTTCACAGTGATGAATTAATGGACGGGGACTGGATGTTGTGCCTGTCCTAGTCTTAAGTTAGATTATAAGGTATATGATGCTACAACAGGCCTAACAAACCAGTAGTGGAAAATATATGGCTTGAATAAAAAACTGACCTGGGCCACAGGCGGGAAACAGTAAGGGATGGAAAAAGATGGGCTATGGTATGATATTTTATTTTACGATCCGAGTCTATATTCTATTTCCGAATTCCGACTCTTAGAAATCATCAGTTTTACTTGACTATATTAATTCTCAAGTTGTTATATAGAAACTAGAAATAGTTGACGGGGAGATCAGGTTTCGAATCCTTCTCGGGTGTACTGAGGGTGGTTTTTCCTAAATAGTTTTCCACTCTCCCTCCAAGCAAATGTGAGTACACTTCCTCTTAGTTCAACCTTTTCAGCTCTAAAACATTAGTTTTTTTACCTGCTCAGGTAATACACATATATGATAATTAATTTAATGAGGTAGGGACGAGGAAGGAAGTATTTTAGAAGTAATTTAACCGCATTTGCATGTAAGGAGAGTGGGAGACCATTTAGGGGAAAAAACTACCCTCAGTAGACCTAGCCGAAATTTAGCAGTATGCAAGTCTAACACAAGAATGACACCTTAGACCGTTCGGCCACTGAAGCGTGTAACACATTAGTGTACAAATCATGCTGGAAATGGGAGGCAGTGATATTTAAGTTCCAAACGAAATGAGCACCGATATTGATTCAAATATATATAAAAAGTACAACTTGTTCCTCGTCCATCTCCAACTTAAAGTTCTGTCGCAGGTGGAGCGGCTGTCATCGGAGGTGCAGAGCAGTCGCCTGGTGGTGATGGACGGAAACATCCCCGAGGAGACGATCAAGTGTGTCCTTCAACTGTGCAAGGATACCGGGGTCCCAGGTAAGAGTGTGTCGCCTCTCTAACACAACTCCTACTTGGCTCTCGCCCGTGGGAAAAGGACATCCACACCAAATTGCTAGATTTTCAATTTATTTATTTTTTGTCGCTAAAAAGCAGAAAAACTAGTCCACTTTTCATAAGATGGAATTTTATAGAAAATACGTATATTTATTTTCTTCCCCTATGGAGGAGAAGTAATGTGATCCTAAAAAAAATAAAAATAATCTGACTCGAGATTTTGATAAATGTCGACGTTTCATGACCCCCCTCAAACCAAATAAGTGTTTTTTGCGATGCTGTCTGTCCGTACCTTGGTCTAGAGCCAAAACCTTTTTAGAAATTGGGCCAAAACTTGATATCCAGGGTTTAAATAAGGTTCCCCCCCAGAGAAGTTTTTGGAATTAGATACTAACTCTAAAATCAAGGGTAGCTTACTAAAGGGCAAAACGAAATAAAAATAAATTTGTTAGAAAACCGCTAAAACGATGTTGATTAAATTTTATATCCATGCACTGTTTAATATTACAAATAAAATGGGTATTCTCTTTTTCCCATAAAAATTACTTTAAGGTTACTTAACATAGATGTGAATTTCCAAATTTGATCATATGTACTTTGTATCCACTGTCACATACACAGCAGAAACATGGACATTGAATGTAAGAGAGACTAGGAAAGTGGAGGACATGGGAATGAAGTTTGTGAGGAACAGGTTAGCTGTCAAGAGGAGAAATAAGATTACATGAGATAGTAGAGGAAGCAAGACTGAGATGGTATGGGCATATAATGAGGATGTTGGAGTACATGAGATAGTAGAGGAAGCAGGACTGAGATGGTATGGGTGTGTAATGAGGATGTTGGAGTACATGAGATAGTAGAGGAAGTAAGGGTGAGTTGGTATGGACATGTAATGAGGATGTTGGAGTACATGAGATAGTAGAGGAAGCTAGGATGAGATGGTATGGACATGTAATGAGGATGGAAAAGGAGAGGATGCCAAAGAAAATGTTGGAAATGAAGTATGTAGGGAAAAGACCACAAGGGAGACAAGAAAGAGATGGGAGGAGCAGATAATAGCAAGTGTGCAAGTGAGAGAAATTGAAAGTAATTAAAGCAGTAAGAATGATGGAAGGGTAGAGGAAGATGGAGGCATTTTACTAAAATGACTAATTCGCCACATGCTGGAAATAGTTGATAACTATTACTATGATGATAACATTATTTCAACTTAATAATCTATAGAGGGGTGAAAAAAGAAAATAAAGACTTTGAAATCATCTGAATATTAATTATATTTTATTATAATTCATTTGGCTTACAAAAAGGCAAAATAAAAAGCAAATACATAAAAACTTTTGGACGGAAACTAGATATAAATGTTGAGATAACATTTTGTCTTGGTAATGATAAACCAATAGACTGTAAGAAAGTGGATACATTATTATCAAGGATTTTAAAATCAATTCCACGATACACTCAATTATTACTGGCATCAAGAGAATCAATCTTAATGTCACAATTTTTTTTAATACCTCGATTCTTGGATCTCAAATTCCAGTAAATGAAAGTTCATGCACCCAAACAAAATGGCAATATCAAGAATTGGATAATTTTTCATAGTATTATTTACATATATTTGGAAGAAGGTACAGGGAAGTTGGTTAGAAACATATAAAAGGGACGAACACAATATGGCTTTTACAATGAAAAGAAGAACACAGTTCACACTTTACACTGCTGCCAATACTTCCGTCCAATCCCCCAAATGAAACCTAGGTTTGAGGGATTGGGAGGTGACAATCTATTTTCTTCAAGAGGCAGTAAGGTAAAGTGTGAACTGTATTCTTCTATTCATTGTAAAAGCCATACTGTGTTCGTCCCTTTTTTATGATCCTATCCACCTTTCCTGCACCTTCTTAAAAATATTACAAATTACCTCAAAAAGCGAAAAGAGGTTTTCCTTAAAGAGACATAGTATTATTAGTATTGTTGCCGTTTCAATGTGGTACCAACAAAATGAAGATTTATTCATCATGAGTTTTTTTTGTTCTAGTTGGATACGCAGATTTAGCATAAATGTTTTTTTTTTCTTAATATCTACTCTTTTTTTAAGTGTTTTTTCCAACCCCATTTCGGTACAGCAATAAATAAATAACATATATTTTTTATGTGATTTTGAACACCAGAAAAAAAAAATCAAAATTTGAATTGAGAAATCGGAATCAAGAATAGAGGTGAAAATAAAACGGGAAACAAGCAAAAACAGGAGTCATGACATAATAATCTTAAAAAATTTAATAAATTCAAGACGTTTTCTAAACGTAACAATAGCATAACTCAAGATAATGTTTCTTCTTTTTAATCTACAATTTGATTGCACATATAGTGAATTCATTACATTTAAATCAAACAGTTTATCATCCAAATACTAATCAAATCAATGTCTGTGCGTATCAATTTTATTCACCACTTAGAAGATAAATCTTGGGTAGTAAAATGCTAATCGATTATTTTTTTCGTCATTTGCTATTATAAAAATCGCCACACACAAATATTTGATTCAAATAAAAACCAATGATTCTGGTACATTCTTATGATATACAATTCTATGCAACCCACCTATTTGTAGGCTGTCCAATAGACCAACTAACACTAATAAATGATTGTCTAACATTTTACAAAAATACTTATGATAATATTGCTGAGTATTTCATTATTATAAAATGTTTATACTGTATAATAGGTTTCTTGCAATGTTAAAGAAAAAAATAGTATAATATTTTGGTATTCATAGGGACGATTTAAAAAGTGGGGGCCGTATTTAGTACTTATAATCTTTCTAACGAAATATCAAGATGGTTAGTAGTAATAATAATAATATACTTATACAACTAAAAATTAATTAAAAAAGTATATAATATTTGTATGTGTTGCATAGCTAAAAGTATAGTGTTTAAAAATAAACTGGGTTGTTTTTTTCCAAAAGGCTGTCCGAAGCAGCTCTGAAAAATTAAAGTTTTTGTCAACTTTGACTTTAGATTTTTTTTAAATCTGGATTTGATTACTATGAAGCTTTGTTATTGTGTGTTGTTATGCAAATAATAACAACAAAAGTACAGATTTCATAAATCTCTAAAAATTGAATTAAATGTTGTAATAATTACAACTCGATTTTGTCAGCTTAGGATGAATTATGTTACTTTTCCGATAAAGCCTCACACGAATTTTTCGACTCTACTTCGTAGTACAAAATGTGGTTATCGCGCCATCCCTATTATTTCAAAGGTATTCTCAGAAAACAAAGCAATGGTTTACAGACAATAGTCTAATAAAAAAATAAAAATTTCGAGCACTTTAAAAAATACCTAAGAATGATCGATAATAAATATTAGCCAGCAATGTTACATAGAGTTACATTTAAAAACTCCAAACTACTTTCACCTAGAAGATACAGATCTAACTTATATATATTTATATGTCGAGGATTAATTCGACAGAAACATGAGATATTTTCCTTTACAAACTTTTACTGAATCTACAGATTCGAATAACTCAAATAATTTGATATAAAGCAATAAAAATCAAATCTAAAATAATTTACATTCAATGAATATGTATTAAAAATACTTGTAGAGTGTACTATTTCATAAGAGTAGTAAATACTTTTTCTTTATCTATAATCTAATTCTAGCTTCCATACTATTTGGTCAATTTTCTTAAAATAACTTAAGTCTATTAAATGGAATACTCGAGTTAAAAGAGTGAAGCCCAATAAAAAATGAGTGTTTATCATTGAAATTAAATAGAAAAAAAAACACCAAAAATAAAAAGAGGTTGCTTTAACCAATAACCATTTTACTTAGCACTATATAATGCTAACTGTCCATATTCAGATCAAATCATTATTATCAATAGAAATCATACCACCTCTCTGAAAGTAACAAAAATATATACAATTGCATGAAACTAAGTGAAATCCTGCCTAAAGACACATTGTGTCTGCTAAAAAACAATAGGGTATTTCTATCTAGTGTTGTATTGCAGCCCAACCCATCATACTTGCTATGCCGGTATCATGATCATCTTAAGGTTCACACAACTTTCGTTCATATAATGCAAAGAGGCTAGTATGTGATAAGGATTCATCTAACGTAGCAACTTGAGCAAAACACAGACAATTGATTTGGAGTGTTCATTAAAATGGAGCACAAGTGGGCTGATTAAACTTCAAGTACTTGCAATAGAATCCTTACTGAAGCTACAAAATAAAGTGAGACGAAGCCAGGATGTTTAAGTGTTAGCAAGATACGTTCAAAAAAACTATATATTAAAGTCGTCTGCACATCAAATCTTTCAAACAAATGAAGAAATAGCTCTATTGACGTTGCTTGCAATATGATAAGCTGGAAATACCAGGTGATATCCTTCACTTAAGATTAATGTAACATAAAAATTATCTCCTGGACAACTATATTAGGTTAAGTTATGCGCATTGTGGTTGCTTCACTTTAAAAACATGAGAATCCTTATGTTGTTACATTGTCTGTACGTTAAGTTGATCGCGATTCAGGCATTACAAGAGCAAGATGATCTATTTCTAGTTTTATAGCACATTAGCGCTAGATAGATTCATTTAGTTGTTGAAATGGTTGGTCAACAGCCACCATTGCGTGGGTTAAACGGAAACTAGGGAACGTAATATTTACCATGACAAGTTGTGACGACGTGTGGAATAGTTCGTAAGATTACGCCACTCAAAATTTAAAGCTCCTACTATTCTGCACGTGTTGTTCTACATATGCTCACATAGTGATAAAAATTAAGAACATTTGTTACAACAAAAAAATTTTTATAAAAAATTATAATTTGGAAATAGCTCTCCATGCCAACCATCGCAAAATATTTTATATCGTTTTACAGATTAATGTCACAGATTTACACAAGTGTTTAACAATGTGATAAAAAAAAAGTCTGGGAAATTAATATAGGCCTATTTACATTTGTTTATATAATTGTATATTTATATAAATCAATGAACCGATGTTAGGAGAGATATTTTAGGCTCAAATTTGATGTGTTACCCTATGAATATAAATTGAAAAAAACAGCGCAATACGCATTAGGGAAGGTGCTTTGAAAAATTGCCTTGCACCCAGATAATGGAATGAAAAGTGTTTTAAAAGAATATGGAGCTGTAAGCTTGTGTCGAGAGGTCTGTAGATCACACGTAGCCGTTGCGGCCAGGGTTAGGGTGCATCTGGACGACCAAGTTGTGGCTCTCCTTCCTCAGCTCCCAGCCTTTGCGAGTTTCCTGCGGGTCATGAAACCTTCCTTTGACCTCTCCGTTTGGTACATTTTAACAACAGTCTAGGGGGACAGGATGATTGTGGATTTTAAGGAAAACCACAAGGAGTGGAGCGAGCTCGATCGAAGGAGACACACATTACATCGTACTCACCACGTAGAGAACTAACCCAAAGGAAACGCAAAGTACATCATACTCACCACGTAGCTAACTCACCCAATAGAAACACACAGTATATATAACTCACCATGTAGAGGAACAGAGCCGCGAACGCGTGGAAGAAGAACGAGAGTACGGCGAAACCGTACGACCAGGACAGGTAGTTAAAGTTGGGATACATAAGCCAGTCACGACGCCAGCACTCGCCGCCGAATATAGACACCGCAAGGAACAGCAGCACCGCTGCACACAGATAGACATGGCCGCCTTTACACTATAACTATACGTAAAGCGCTGTTATGAACATAATGAGTAATCAAAACCAAGCTAAACTCTCATACCCTCAATGTTCGTATACCTTAAGGATGTGCAGAGCTTTGAAATATCAGAGCTGAAGGTCAAATCTCCTTCACTCTGACGCCCAAAATAACCTTCGCATCAGTGAAACATTTCGAAGGAAGAGCAAAACTTGAATAGACCTATATTATAAACATATTTGAAACATCTTTACCAAGGAAAGGGGAAGCCGCGGGAATAAAGTTTTTGAGAAGCGTGCTAGCTGCCACCAGACGAGATAGGATTAGGATGTGAGGTCTAGAGTTGGGGTACACGAGGGAAGCTCGGATGAGATGGTATGGACACCTGATGAGGATGGAAGGGGAGAGGATTCCAAGAAGATTAATGGATATGAAGTATGTAAGGAAGAGACACCAAGGAAGACCCAGGAATAGATGGGAGAAACAGATAGCAGCAAGTGTGCAAGTGAGATGAGAAGAGTGGAAGAGAGTGCAGGAGGAAGAATGGTGGAAGAATAGAGGAAGACGGATGATCCGGCCACAGTTAATGATGATGATTTGCAATCTCACAAAGGATGACTTATTTCAACGGTAATCAGGTTAAGACCCGGTGCTAAGGAGTATCTTAACCCCGACAATAATCAGACACCTTAGCTCTGTCGGCTTTGTTTTGGGTTTTTCCCATCACTGCATCTTAATACCTGTTCAGGTTATTTGGTAATTACTCTAATGGGGTAGAGATGAGCAAGGAAGCATTCTAGAGGTAATATACGTGGAAGGAGAGTGGGAAATAATTTAGTAAAAACCACCCTCAGTAGACCTGACCAAGATTTGAACCCCAATATTCCCATTTTCAACAGGCCAGTCCAACACGAGAGGGACACCTTAGACTGTTTGGACATATAAGTGGGTGATAGTTTATGTTAAATACTCACAACTAAAAAAAAAAGTCTCGTTACTAAATGACATAGATTAAGTTGATAAGTTGGCGCAATAATATCCAATATCGTAAACATTATTTTACTTTAAATAAAACTACCTTCCAAGCTGTTAACACCATGAACTATAATGAACCAGTGAATTTTTTGAAACAGTTAAGAAGTTTTTTCTGTAGCGTCTTCAGTCTTTGCTCTATTAATTCAAAATGGCAGATAAGACGAAGCTACAAAGTGGAAAACAAGCTCAAAATTTGATCAAAAAAATTTTGACTTTGACTTGCACGTGTCTAGCTTCGCTTTGTGTATGTGTGTGTGTGCGCGCGCACAAACACACACACTATTTACCTGCTACTGCGTTGCAGATGAAGGCAATGCCAGAAAGTAACCACTCGTACATCAGCACAAACTCTAGAGGCCAGCGTACCAACTCTAGCGCTATTATTATTTGGGAGGTGAACGACAGCATCAACGCCAACGTCACAAACGCCTGGACCACCATCAACCATCCTGGAAGAGAACATTACAATAAGGTTTTTTTCCCCTTTCTTTTGTTAAATCCCCTCCCCATTGTTTCGTTAGCCTTTTGGGCTATACACATGTATATTAACTACGGTGATGAAGAAGGTATGATGAATCTTGACGTTCTGTCACCGCACTCAAAAAAAGCAGGTTTTACAATTTATTATCTGTCTGTACCTAAAGCTACAGCCCAAAATGATACAGGCCTAAGGATTCCCTTCAAAACTTTACATTTAAATGTTCTACTATATATTCATACCTTGCGAATGCATCGAGATTTTAATTTCTAGCTTTAAAATTATGGTGAGTCTACTAATAACTGATTTTTGAAGCTGTTATTTAAAAAAAATTGCTTTTAACAATTCTGTTCAAAAGGAAAATCTGGGGAGTGTTTTTTTTTAATGATAAATAACACTTGATACATTTTGCGCAATAAAAATTAAAATTTGTAGTCCACAAACAACTGAACTAAGAGATGTAGTTTGCAAACGACAAGATAAATTAGCCGCTCATTTCAGTGAACTGGATCACTTTGAACTACTCCTGACAGTTAATGATTCCGCCCACCACCATACGACATACACCAACTTCGACCCAACAAACTTCTTTGTGATCTTAACAGACTCTAAACGTTTCCGTTTGAAGGAGAACAAAAAAAAAAATAGTTCCCCAAAAAGTCACATTATATATATATATATATATATATATATATATATATATATATATATATATATAAAATATATAAAGAGAGAGAGAGAAAATGAGAAACCTGGCAGTAACCACTCCCTGATGACATAGTACTCCTGGCTGAATATGTAGTGACAGCCGTCAAACAGCCTGTCAAACTGGTAGTACGGGTATCGGAACTGGTCGAAGCAATACTCCCACAGTCCCATGTGCTTGAAGTCGCTGAACGTCTCCTGGTACGACTGGATCCAGTACGGACTAGAACAAACAAAAATAACACTCGGAAGGAATAAGTAGGTCGAGACGTTGATAGGAGGTTGTGTACGTCAAGTTAGGGATTGGATGGTGAGCTTACATTCTGGAGGCCATAAACTTTCAAGTTCTTCAACTAATGCTCTTTTATCCCAACTAAAACTAATAAATAAAATCATTCAATATTTGTTTACCTTGAGAACGACATTATCAGCATGAGCCCAGCGATGTAAGTTACCATTCCTCCAAACACCAGCGCATCTGAAACAATATCCTTTGATATAAGGGTCCTTTAGCGCAGGTGACGCGGTATTCCAACCTGTTAACTCGAGTTGTCGGGAATAATGCGCAAGCACTTTATCATATGATAAATAGGGTCCTACGCTGTATTTCACTTAAGATACCAAACCATTAAAAGTGTAATAGGTACTATCATTATACTTGCAAGAAAATGGCAAATCCAATCTTAATATATATAATTCTTCTGTACGTGTGTATGTCACTGAACTCCTCCTAAACGGCTGGACCGATTTTGATGAAATTTTCTGTGTGTGTTTGAGTGGGTCCGTGGATGGTTTAGATTCACAATTGGACCCGGTAGGTGGCGCTGCAATTGGGTTCTAGGAATTTTTTTTTATTTTTTAAGGATTTTTTTTTAGGTTTTTTTGCATATCAGGACATGTAACCTCAAAATTTCTAAATAACTTAACGTATGTGTGATCACGATTCACGTAACTTAATGTAACAACTCGAGCTAAACATCTTCATTCTCGAGTATGATCTGTGATTTGTACCGTTTTACAGTGATGATCTGTGAATGTTTACAGTTTGCAATTGATATAATAAATATCTATTACAAAACTTTTTTGATAAATTTAGCTTTTCTATTTTAGTTTAATTATTTTGTTTCAATGTCTGATCACTAGAACTTACACTAAAGAGTAAACATTGGTCATAATACCAACAAATGAGTTACTAAATAGCCCTGTTGACGTCACTCGCATAATGATTGGCTGGCTAGATCACGTGATACCCTTCAAGTAACGTTCACTTAAAGTAAAAGACCTCCCAGGATATATCTTACGTTAAGTTAACTGCATCGTGATCGCCTCCATTTAAACACACGAGGAGGTCCTTTATGTTAAGTTACGTTAAGTTAAAGTTAAGTTTATAGCGATCTCGGCATAAGCCTAGCCCTGTTTTGAATAATAGCCTATGGCAAAAAAAAAAAGGGCTTAACTCCTGGCTGGTGTTTATTTAGACATTTTGGGATGTTGGGCTGTAATCTAGACCTGTCAATGTGTGGTTTTTATAATAATTAGCATGGCTGGGAGTTTGACTTATGCAAGCAAGGGCCTATAACAGCTGAATTTACTTTAAAATCTTTGCTAATCGATTTTCATTATTTATTTAGATGTTAATCATACTTTTAACAACATCCAAAGCATTTTATCAATTACATGTTATTAAATTATAATTAAATGATAATATAATTATAGGGTATATTTTATTTTGTTTAAAAAAATCAGTAAAAAGGAATCAAAGATTCAATGTTGTACGTGATATGTAATGAGTTGACTAGCGTTTTGTAGTTGTTTTTAACTGAAATAATATCGGATGAGAGGTCAGCCAATACAAACAAATGTGACAATTAGACCGATAATTACTTGAGTTGGGCTCAGCATAGTACACTGTTGACAATAAACATTTACTTACTTGATGCTCTCGGGTAATCCTGCTTCTCAGCAGACGTCATCTTGTCGCGATCAAGAAACTAAACTAGATAAAGACGAATAAAATTAAATGCTCGCGTAATCCGTCTTTAAACAAAGGAAGCTACAAAACAAACACCATTATTCCAACTTTCCTCGGACAACATAAAACTCACACACAAGCAACGCGTAAGTAGGTGTTGCCTAGCCAAGTAGCCACACCTACGAAAACAAACTTAACGCCTGAAATTTCCCCCGCATTATTAAATTAACCAATATTACATATCCGGTTAGCAAGTAGATGTTTTACTAAGTACGAGTATCACGAATTATTTACTCACGAATACACGTTTAAATGTTGTATCAATCTTAGTAATTCTTAGTTAAATAATGGATCGAAATATTCTCCGATATAATTGTGTGTTTGTGAAACATTCTTGCACACCTGTTTATAAAGCTTGGTGGTTTTGTGTTATTTGGCGCTAAATTTAAATTTATACGTTAGAATTATAATAAAGTATATTTCACATTTGGGTCTTTTGGTTCAACATTTACATTACCTCGGAGCTAGAAGGAGACATTAAATTGCCTTAATAATGGTATACTCCTTTTATATTAATTATTGTAATGCTAATAACAATACATTTAAAGCACATTTTTCTCTAAATGTTTTCATTTTCTTTGTGAGAATACCTCATTAGACTAAGTGGCTATTAATCATGGTGTTAAAATGTACCAATTAAAAAAAGTCATAAAATAGCCAGTTTTTTTATCTGAATGTGATAAGATCGATTCCCTTCAGTGGTCTAAGCATCACTCTCGTGATAGACTGGCCTTCCGATGACGGGGAGATCGGGTTCGAGTCCTGGTAGGATCTACAGAGTGTGGTTTTCCTAAATGGTTTCCCACTCTCCTTCCACGCAAATGTGGGTAGATTAGCTCTTAAAATGCTTTCTTCCTCACCCCCACTCGATTAAAATAATTTATCATATATGCGTGTAATCTGAACAGGTAGTAAAACACAATAAAAAAAAGTTAATTGCTCGTTACACTTATTCAAAATTGAGGAGTCATGTGATCTGCAGGTGTCACTTTTGATAGATATCATCAATACATATAGAATAATATTACAGTAGAATCTCAAAAACTCGACCTAATGTGGACTGAGAAGGTGTCGAGTTTTACGAATGAACTTGCATAAGATGCATATTTACTAAACAAGGATGAATCACAGTACAGTATTGAATATTATAGGTACAGTTGTACTGTAGTATTGTACAGTACAGTAAAGGTAATATATGTACAGTACATATAATATTGTATTGGTTCAAATAACACATTACTGAATTGGAAAACTAACAAACCCAGCACTTGTAAAAACACCACAGCACGAATGTTCCACTCGAGTTACACAGAGAGGTTATACAGTTGAATGTGATGACTGGCGCCAACAACTGTGTGCACGTGCGAGTGTTGAGTTACATAGAATGTCGAGTTATCAAGACTCTCCTGTAGTAATAATAATAAATGTTATAAATGTTGACCAAAATAAAAAGTTTGCCTTTCCTAAAAGATTCTTTCTACCAAAATCCTACTATAGTTTAGTGACAGCTCTGTATACAAGAAAGACTGAGATGGCATGGACATGTAATGAGAATGGAAAAGGTAAAGAGTCCTAAGGATGATGTAGATGAAGTATGTAGGAAAAAGACCGCAAGGGAGACCAAGACATAGATGGGAGCAGAAAGTGTGCGAGTGAGAGAAGAAGAATAGAAGTGCTTAAAGAAGGAAGGATGGTAGAAGATCAAAGGAAGATGAAGGTATTTACTAAATTGACCCATCCACAGGCTGTAACAGTTGATGATTGACAGAGGAACACGCTTTACATATCTCGTACCGGACAGACAATGGCTGCCGTGTGAAGAAAAATTGTTCATTACCACCCAATCCCCAAATTAGTGTGCATCGTACCAGAATTGATCAGGAGGGGGTTTGAAACTAGCAACGCAACATCCTCAAACAGGAAAAAATAAAATAGAAGGGAGTAAAAATTAAAGTTGGCTAAGAATTATAGAACATTTGGAAAGGAATGAATGCCATATCCAAAAATAAACTCTTCTGTTAGTTTTTAATTACATCAAACATGTTTACTTTTAAGTTACACTTTGGCAAACAAATCCTGTGAATTAAAATTTAGAGGTCTTCTTGTGAACATTTTTATCGACTTTTCTTTATGGAAGTTTGGAAATAGGTGATTCATAAATAATAAACAAATAAAATAGTAAATATTATGTAATCTGTTAACATTTATTCCATATAAACTCACCAATCAATGTAAAACAACAAACATACACATAAAACAAAGAATACATTTTATATCTTGTTAAATTTGATATGTAACAGCTTGAGTGACAGCTGGCTTTAAAACTTGTGCTACAGCTGATTGACAACAGACATCTGGCTATAAAACATGTGCCACAGCTGATTGACATCAGATACCTGGCTTTAAAACTTGTGCTACAGCTGATTGACATCAGACATCTGGCTTTAAAACTTGTGCTATCGCTTATTCATAGCACATCAATAATGGTATGTGAATATATAAAATTTATGTATTTGTTGAAATTTTAATTTATCCTTATTTGAAAACCATGTATTCATAAATATGTTAATATTCAATGGACACAAATAATTTAGTTAAAACCAGTTTGAGTTTCTCTACCTATATGAATAATTTTTCTTATGACAAACTTGTCGGTTGGCGCCTGCTACAATCTTAATATGCCAGCTATTTCTAACAAAATACTCTTTTTTTAATTCAAAAGAACAATAATTTATTCTAAATTATATAACTCTACAAAATGAAAAGAATTTACATTATAAGAAAAGAAAAATCCATAATTTTTTTGATCACAATGTGAAGGTCTTGTGAATATATAAAAGTTCTTAGTTTTGCAAAGACTGTACATTATAGTCACGATGTCAATCGCTGTCAAGAGTTACAAGATGTATTCTGTCGAGTCAGTTATTGCCTACCGTTAAGAGTTAGCCATGAGGTTAAATTAGAAACCAGCAATATATAAATAATATTTAAAATACTCGGTAATGATAATTTGTAAGATGTCATAATTTAAAACAAATGAACAATAAAAAAGTATATGTTTTAAATTAAAACTAAGTATATCTAGTATCATAAACTCTTGACAAAGTGTATACAACACAATTATTGCAATTTGAGAATCCTTAAGGCTATTTGAGATTCAAGAAAATTTCAAATTCGAGACAAATTCTTTAAAAAAAAAGTTTCAATTTTTCAAGTGAAATTTGTTTTATAGCTTTAATACTGCTTATTGGTAGTTAATTTTAATATGACAAACTTTAACACCAGGCCCCAGAGCAGTAATTTAACACTTAACTGAGAATGTATTAATGTTAACATTTAGTTAATATTTTTATTTTATGTTCTATCATTTTTTTTATAAACCTCAAATTCAAATCCAAGATTTTGGACTAGTAGGTAAAATAGATTAAACCCATCTCAAATTGCAATAAATATTTTTTTTAAATAACAAGTTAAAGGCTTGGTCAGCATTTGTAAAATCTTAAGAATGTGCAGATATAAAACTGATTTACTTGCAGGAGTATCATTTTAAGTTAAAATTTAACACATTTCACACAACTCACCCATGTTTAAGTAAACATTTTGGCTATTTAATTTGTTAGTTTCATGTCTATTTCTACATTTAACATGACAACCATCATCTGTTAGAAAAAAACAAGTTCCACGCCATATTATTATTAGACGAGTCTTACTCACACAATACTAATATACACAAAATATATTATCTTGCAAACTGTGCAAAATTTGTGGACGGACAATTATCTCCATTATCAACATATCCCATTCGGATCGGAATGTTTTTAAAAAGCGCAGCTCCTAAGAAACTAAGACAAAGCTAAAATAGTAATAAAAAGGACGGATTGGTAATACTTAACAATAAAATGTTATTACCGTGAATTGGAATGTGTGTGAATCAAAATCACACACTCAAGCATTTATTATTTCAATCAACAGACCCGCATTTCCAAAGATTGAGATATGACGGTAAAACACCGAAAACGGGAATTTGTGCGTCAGTTGGACTTAATACATTACATTTTTTAAAAAGAGGGGGGAAAGGGTTTACCTACTGTGATTTCCTTTTTAAGAATAAGAATAAAAAATATTGACAGTTAAAATACTAAATTTATGGTCAATGTTTAAAAATGAGGTGATTAAATAATTTGAATTTAAATAAAATAAATGTATGCTCAATCATTGTCATTCTGAGCTGTTATCTGTATTACAAATCAATAATATAGTATGGACAAAATCTTAAGTAATTTAATTCCACGTTTTGATAAAGACTTGATTTGTCAGAAATATAACAAACCATTATAAATGCATTTCCCAAGTAATTTTAGTGCATAAGATTATATAAATAACCACAAAATTATATTTTCTCAAGCAAAAAATATTCCAACTTCAATTTAGCTTCAAGAATATTTCATATATTATTATTGTTATTAGCACCACGTCTTACTACCCGTTCGGGTTGTACGCACTTACGCTAATGTGCAATGGTAGGGTGATTGTGAGATGAAATGGAGGACCTACAGTTTAACGTGGAATCCGAACCACGGTGGAGGACTATCATTCCTCACATTCACAAGTTGTGATTAATACACATCTTGTCAGAGGTGAAGGAAGGGTTTGGCAATCAGATAAATCTGTGCTGGGAGCGAGGATTGAGCCCCGGACCAATATTTCATATAATTCATTCAAGTTTGCTTTGATATCACAGTTGGAAAACCCCTTCCCTCGCTCCAGTTAGTAAAAAAAAATAAAAAAAAATTAGAAACACTTGCACATATTTACATTTTGATTCCAGACAGTATATTCCTGGGAAAGTATCTTATTTGTGCTTGATTTTCTACACCTCTTAACATGTGTAAGGCACTTTATTTCATAAATTATGTTTAAAATGATATATGGTCAACTGAATTATAACACCCATATATATGAATTTTAAAATATACATGCTGCTGGAAAAATAGCCGGACGCAATCAAACATCTGAATTTATATTAATAGTATTATTAAAATCAATGATATATAAATAAAAAAACAACATAAAAAATCGGTTGTAGAAAGTTGAAGATTTCCAATCAAACAAACTAATTTTATCATTTAGATTTGACACATTATCATTGTATCAAAAAAAAACTACAAGGGAGAGCTTTATTTTCACAACACAGCAGCCCTTTTTATTTAAAAAAAAAACCAGCGGTAGGAATAACATAATATTAACCGGCTCACAAATTAACAGATGTAATTTTCAATTTTTATTTCCACAAAACAATAGAGTAAGAAAAAATGTGTGACATGTATTAAGACATTTTATTTAATATAGAAATAAAATACTCTTACCCAATATTGTTATGACCAACACCATTCTAGCTCACAGCAGAGGGGACGCGGATTAGGGCCCATCTAGTCTGGTTTGTTGGTCACAGGGGGATCACTCTTTGAGTTCAAGACAAATATTGGGGGTGTTATTTTTGTTAATAAATGGTTTCCCACTCTCTTTACATGAAAATACAAGTACATTTCCTTTATATTCAAGATGGCTAGTGAGATTCAATGTGTAAAATAAAAAACATTATTGTTTTTAATGCTTCCCAAACTTTTTAAAACGACAAACTTTCGGGACCCACCCAACTTTAATGGATATGCGGGCGACATAGGTGTACATTTTTTTTGTGATTTTCTATTTTCAAATAATTACAAAATTTTTGTGAGCTACCATTGTATCAAGACCCACCGCCCTGGGATCAACGCTGTAAAATATTAGGCCCATATCATACAAAAAAACAAAAATGAAACATTACCAACGATTCAATAAAGATAAGTAATTTAATAATAAAAAAACTGCCAACATAATGAGATTGCGCCTTACTAAAAGCAGACGAATATATCAGAAATTCAACGGATGTTCCCGTTACGAGGAGAGCGCTCTCAAGCTTTAGTTTCTTGCTCCAGCTCGAACCTAATCTGAGACTCCTTGAGGTACTCGCGCTTCTTGTGTTGCACCGTGGACTCCACCAGGAACAGGATCCCGGAGATGAACGCCATCACCACACCGACTACTGCCAGCCCGAACGCCCAACCTAAGTAGTTGTTGGTCTGCTCAGGCATCCAGCCTCGCGTGTTGCCCAGGCACGCAAAGACAATCACCGCAATACCGCCCGTGAAACCTGAAACAAACTAGGGGGCTAAGTCCTCTGACTTTGTGCTTACAATACACTCTCTTAACCTGGTCATTTTGCCAGCCTGTTGAGGGCAAATAAATAAAGATTTCAAAGTCAATTTCTCGATTCCTACTTGAATAAAATGGGGCGCTCTTGTGGTCGATACCCTCTAATACATAAGGATATTTGAGGTTTCGAGATGCTGATAATTTTTAAAACATATCAAATTTTGGAATTGTAATTTGTTTTATAGCTCTAATACACCTAATCGGTGGTTTACACTCGCTATAATTATAAGAGAAACTTAACAACCAAACCCCAGACCATTGATTTAACACTTAACTGAATGTATGAACATTATGGCCAGTGGATTAAAGCATTTAGTTATTATTTCTAGAATATTTCATACGTTAAATTCCAGACCACTTCGAATTGAAATAACGGACTCCGCATTATTCTAATTATGACATTTATTAGTTCTTTAGCAGGTTCACTCTGGTACCAGAAAATTCTTCGTTCTACCGACACTTTGTTATGTTTCTTTCAATCACACAGTATGGTATTTTAAAAAAAGCTCTCCCCGGTTACTACATGAGTTTGTGAAACAGGGATTAGACACACTTTACAAGACAACCTCGCTATAACCGACGACTCAATTTTTAAAAAATCAGTATAGGCCTAGTTATTTTTTTGGTTGATTTTTTTTTTTTTTTCAAAATTACTTTAGCAAAACTAACTGCATAACCTTTACCTTTGAAAGACATGGAGATAAAAAAAGGACCCATGGGATAACATGCGCGACGCTATAACCAGAGAACCGTGTGAATAAAACATGTCTGTCGTTACTATCGCACAATACTTACATCATGAAGAGGTCTGAAATTTTAAAAACTAGAGCCCCTGTGCATAGAAAGGTGCATCTTGACACCAGAATTTTAAAATTTAGATTAGATTTGTTTTTAATTAATCAAAAACCTGGCCTGAGCCCTGGCAAAGCGGGGTTTAAAGGCTCTTACTTTTAAGTTACATTCCACAGTCTACAATTATTAAAGTAAAAAAAAAAACTTCTCCCAAGCAATGCTGGGTACTTGAACTAGTCTTTAATATAAGATTGGATGCAAGTTAAAAGAATTGTAAATGTTATGAAACCGAGAACAGTCGGAATTGTGAATGGAGAGGATTGCTCGAGGAGGACTTGGCGCTAGAGTACCGACCTGCGCCGAAGAGTAGCCCAGAGATGACTCGCACCAGAAGTATAAAGTGTTTCTGGTCCGGACCGCAGCATAAGAAGAACAGTAGCACCAATATGACGGATATCAACACGCACAGGAAACAGAGCGTGAAGAAGAACTGAGTTACCAACATAAACGCTGAAACAAAACAAGAATTTGACAATGTTAACGTATCTTATGACTAGATAGTTAATTTTAGTTGTATCAATATCAAGCGAGACACAATTTATTTGAATTTTATTTATTCAGGAGCCTTTGGTCGCCACGAAGAGTGCACTCGGTGCCAAGATGGTCTAACACCGTATCCACCCCTCTGAACAAAAAATGTTTAGAGTAATTTTTTTTAAAGCTCCTGTCCTAGTTCTTAAATGAATTGATCTTAGTTTAACAGTTACATCTTTACCTGGTGTGGGCATCGAATAACGCCTTTGTTTGCCCAAATGTTCCCTGGCGCAGGCGTGATTCGACGTTTCGTTGCGATACCATCGGTCAAGGAACCAATCTACATCTTAATACTTTATATCAAAGCTAATGGATGAAGCTACCAATCCGACATCTTAGCTCAGTCAATAGCGTGTCTGCCCACTGAGCTAAGGGTCCCGGGTTCGATTCCCGGCATGGCCGAAAAATGTATCATTGATGAAATTATGCGTCTACCCTTTCAACAATGATGAATTAGCAGCCGGGGGACTAGATGTTGTGCCTGTCCTAGTCTTAAATCAGATTATAAGGCATACGAAGCTATGACAGGCCTAGCAAGCCGGGAGTGGAGAATATATGATTTGAATAAAAAAACTGACCACAGGCTGGAAACAGTAATGGAGGTAAAGTAAATATTAAGCTACCAGTTCAATGTTATAATACGACCATGAATAAAGCAATAAGTGAGTAAACAAATGAGTAATGAAAACATTTATCAGTTAAGAACTTGACTTTATGAGAAGAAAAATGGCTGTCGTGCCTACACAGATAGCTGTGCTACACACACGCCAGGGAGTGGGTTAATAAACACAGGTTAAAACTCTTTATACGGCAATAAAATACTGTGGAAGGTTCACCACCAAGTGTTTATTTTAGAATTATCAGTGGTTGAACGGTCATAGGTGTCATTCTCGCAATACACTGGATTACCGGTGACTCGGAGACCGAGGTTCGGATCCTCGTCAGGGTGATGGTGGTTTTTACTAAAAGGTTTTGCACTCTCCCACCACACTAATGTGGGTACATTTCCTCTTAATTAACACTTCCTCATCTTAAACACTATCGTAATTAGTAGGCTTAACTATGTGTAGCTATTAGCTTATAGTCTGAATGTGTAATAGGATGCGATGAAAAAAATATTAGAAATTTATACTCAGTTAATCCCAGCGCACACAAAATATAAAATGCTTATGGTAAAACACAGGGATGGGACCTTCAAATCCTTGGAATCCTTAAGGATATTCAAGGCTTCGAATAAATTAAGGATTTGAGATTAAAATCCTTAAAACGAAATTGTTCTTTCAATTTTTTCAAGTGAGCTTGTTTTAGAATTCCAATACCGCTGATTGGTGGTTCAGAACTAATTATAACTATAGGATGAACTTAACAACCAGACCCCAGAACAGTAATTTAACACTTAACTGAATGTATGAATGATATAATGGATTAGGCCTATAAGAAAGAATGTTAACATTTAGTTACTATCTGTTAAATTTTCCAAATTTATATTTCCTCTGAGGTTAGTAATTTTGTTTGCCAAGATTCAGGATTTGACATCAAGATTCGAGATTTGAAGGTGAAATGGAGTTTCAGATTCGACCCAACTCTACTTTTAATGATTCAAAAATGGTGGGAACAGCCACTATTAGCTGGTTTGTTGCTAACAACAACGCGTTGTAAATCTGGATCGGTCTGGTAACCTTTACTCCAATTTACATTTAAAAAATTACATATCTGGCAGTTAGAAAATGTACTAAATATATTTTCATACATTCATACATCAAGTCATGGCTGTCACTTTTGATGGATTATCAATACTTCTAAAATAACACCAGCAATATAAAGTAAAATGTTATTAAATATGTCCACAACAAAATATGTTTGTATTCTCTCAGAGGCCCTTCCTATAAAATTGTACAGTAGTTGTAACAAGGTGTAAAGCACTCACGTGGGATCAGAAAGCCGCGTATCTCATCGTATCCGGTGGTGAAGGGGTCATAAACCCACCGACAGCCGACAAAGAACCTTCTCTGGTACTCGTCTTGAGGGTCGGGCAGCGAACGGAAACAGTGAGACCAGAGCCCCAGTCTGTCCAGTTTAGCCCCGGTGATGCGGTAGTCGCTCACGAGCCAGCTAGGGGCGCAGAACGCCACAACCACGCACACCAGCGTTATTATGAAGATGCCAATGCCGACGTGGCCCGCCAAGCTGCGTTTCTTCATTGTTGACGGTGTATAACTCACAGGGCTGGGGGGGATGAAATGGTACGACAGTCAGAACAAGTGGTCTTTGATGCGGTCAAGTGCGCCGAGGCATTGAACTCCCTTTATTTTTAACACCACGTCTTACTACCCATTTGGGTAATACACCGATGTACAAATTACACTAATGTCTTAAGGATTAGGGAAGGTTTACCAGCATTTGCGTGGACGGAGTGTGGAAAACCATTTAGGGAAAACCACACTCAGTACACCCCATTTTTGGCAGTCTAGTCTAATAACACTAGAATATAGCGTTTTTGAACATGCGGCCACCGAAGCGAGTAACTCCAGTTTTAAAATCCAGGATCAACTTTTGAGAAACTTTTTTTTCCCAGCTCTTGAGATACGAAATTTTAATCTTTTTTGTGGCTTGCAAGTAATTCATGTTTCAAAATAGGTGCGTATCATAATACATTTTACAAGTCTTCTTAGTGCCAATAAAAAAAAACTTTTCCAGAAGTTAGCACAAATAAAATTATGTAGCAGGCCAGGGTGAAGGCTTTATACCAAGATTAGAGTTATATAATAGTTATACGTCTTGTGTGTTGCCCTACACAAATGATGACTTAAGGTCATGTGGAATTTACCCAATTATTGCAAATATGTACCACAATATAAGCGTATTATAGGCCTGTCATGTGTATTATAACCTTATATTAATAATCGAATGTTGCACCTGACCAGCTTTGAACCCAATAAAGACATATTGAATGATATGCATAGGTTATACTCACGTAAATTTTAAAGTTACAGTCACAATATTTGTAATCCAAAATTAAAATAATAAATCTACAATAAAACATGTAAATACACTATTAGCAATACAACGCCCAAGCATTGTTTATAAGAAACAGGATAGACAAGTAAAACGAAGATATAAAACTCTTATAATAACTGTAATTTTAGATAAAGAACTGTACATCAATTGAACTATCTTATTTTTCTAAATGAAATAAGTTAAACAAACGTTAAAATTATTATCACTAACCTAATTATCACTCACGCACGACGACGCCCAAACTCTATAACAACATAATAAACACTAACGCACTCTGTTTACATCTAGGGAACTACTTACGGTTCTTTTTTCAAGAAACCTGACAAAAATTAATAAACCACTTTTTCTTTAGTTTTCTTCAAATCATCTCAATAAAATAGATCGTAAAAATTAAAAATAACTACTGTGCATTGCGTTATATTAATTTAATTATTTATAACACAGGTACTTAGTTAATTCAACATATATTTTAAAATTCTCAAAAGTATCATGTTGGTTAACCTTTCATGAACGCAGTCTTTGCATCGCAAACAATGTCAATTGTCAAGTCAAGAATTATTGCAAAATTACTCGTGCGAGCTTTATTCTTGGTCCTTGGTAAATTCTCACAATTAAACTCAATGCCATATTACAGCACCTAAAGACACGCACTCATAAACCCATGTGTGAAAGAAAACTGCATTATTACTTTCAAGGCTGTAGGTCCCGAATTCGATGAAGGATTGATGGTCGCAAAATGTATTGGTGAAACGTAATGAATCAACGCCCAGGGAACTCGCCTATTTTATTTGTTCTGGAACCAAGTTGAAAGACATGAGCCGATAATAGTTCAAAAAGTGCATGTTAAAACAACAGAAATTATTAATTATATCCACACCCACATTGGGCACACAAGTCTAGCTCGGCTAGGCTCGTTTGTCTGACACAAGGGTCAAGAGTTTGAATCTTAGCGGGTGTTTTTTTCTCTTCTAAATGGTTTGCCCACTCATCCATACAAATGCGGGTACATTTTGTTAAATTTATACTTCTCATCCCCAGTGTAAATAGGCATGGTTAGCCCCAAAGAGGTAAGACAGTCCTAAAACAAATAAATGGTGACACTTTAAAGATGAAAATGGCCCTTAGACAATGAATGAATTCTCATCAAATGAATATGACACCTCGATCTGGGAATCAAACCTGTGACTAATTGCTCCAATGCAACTGATCTATCCAGGCTGTCTCCCATACTCAAGGTCATTCTTCACTCATAGTCTACATCCATCACATACTCGACCTTGAACTATGAGCGAAGAATAATCCTGGATATCTCAGTGGTAAAACATTGTTGCACGATGCCGAGCGTCTCGGCTTCGATTCCCGTGTCCAGGTGTCATTTTTTAAATTGACGAATAAACCAAATATAATCTGATACACTATCTATACTCTGATTAACATAGGAAGCCCATTATTTGAAACCTGTTAACTAATGTACTTACATTCTTAATTAGTTTACTGTGTTTATTTTTACATAACTATTTAATATGTAAAAAGAAGTGTTATTGGAATGTTTTGATATCTTTTTATATGAACTTTATATTTAATAAAGCAAATAAGATAGCCTATATTTCTAGAATGCCTTTCAATAAAAAATAGTTTTATTTTTTAAGGGGTAATGTCATGAGTTAAAAACTAGGAAAAAACTACTTTTATTTTTATAATGAAAATATAAGGTTTTATTTAAAATATATAAGTAGAAGAATTAATAGAGTTTAACTATTAAAATAACGGGTTAGCAGCTCTAATTTGAACGTCAATCTTCCTTAATTAGAATTATGTAATTCAATATTATCATTAACAATGATAGGCTATACCTCTATTTTTGGTTTCAATTAATAAAATAAGGATAACTTAATATTCTTAGATCAGGTCGAAACTAATTGTGATTTATCACTTCTTATTTAAGATAAATTGATAAAATCAATACTTTTTGTAAGTTTTAATTTTGTAAGAAAAAAAACTTTGCTGATGGAGGACATGAAAAAGAAGATCTACGGTACGATACGGTAGCTTCATTTTCAACTCTCCTAAAATTTTGTATAACATGCCTTAAATATAATGAAATTATGGGGAATTTCCCTTCCTGATGCTGGATTACATTAGAGACCAAGGACACCTATGTGGGTTTTCACAATTGAGGGGTGTCTCCTGCTCCCACCCCCCACACCTCTGCTACTCCTTGAGAGAAAATTTCAGGAATTTAACATAGAGGGAGGGAATTTAAGAGCATGTGAACATAATCCTTAACAAATTGCTTGAGTTTCACAAACCAATTTTTACAAATTTATTGAATAGAACAAAATGAAATCTTTTGAAGAGAGAATGGGAGAAAAGCTACATTTTATCATTTTTATCTAAGGTTTTTAGCACCGCATCTTACTGTAGGTTTGGGTTATAATCTGATGTACTAATAACGGTTTTAAGGATTAGGAAAGTTAATATTTAAAGGGAGTGTACCCACATTTATGTGGAGGGAGGGTGGAAAACCATCTTGAGGAAGGAAAAAAAAAACCTCAGTATACCCAACTGAGATTCAAACCTCTAACTCGTCATCGGCAGTCCACTCTACTGCAAGAGTAGCTCCTTAGACCATGCAGCCATGGAAGCAGTTTTTTATCTTTGTTAACTCTAATATTGATTATTCAAAGCTATTAGTAGCAAACTGCAGGCAAATCCCAAATACACAATTTTATTTTATCATAAAAATTAATAAAAGAAAGAGAATAATGTTGAAAAGTGGAGCCCCCTTATTGCCAATGCTAGAGACATCCGAGTCGACTGATAAATTCGTCTGATCATTTTCAAGTGCACAGTTAAAATCCAGAACTTATATTTGTGGTAGAAATAATTTTATTGCCATATCTCTGTACAGTTACATGTTTGCTCTGAAATGAGATTAAAACATTACCTTAAGTTACACAACAAAAACTATACAAAGCATAGAAACACATGTGGACAGATTCAGTGACCTCAGATGATTGTTTCATTAAAAATTTATCATTTTGCTGTATTTAAATGTTGAGAGGCACTCAAAAGAGAACACTCAATCCATAGTTTAGTTTTGTAATCTTATTTTGTTTTATATAAAGTAGGTATTTAGTTCTAACCAAACATGAATTTACAATCACTTTCTATATAAATATTAACTTCTGATTTAATCCTCCAATTTGTGTTTCACCCTTGTAATGCTATCAAATGATACTCACAGTTATATTTTTTTTACACATGAAGAGGTACAGGGGAAAAGTCGCATCCATATTTTCCAGGACAGCTTTTATATCACAAACCTCGCGAGGACCTCAGGAAACAAACTTATTTTTATTAATTTAAATATGACGGAAACCTCTTTTCACCATAATCTAAAGTCCATTAGAAAGGTCTCATGATTATCCGACAGATTGTAGCAATAACTTGATTAAAGTTAAAATGGGACTATATCACCTTTTCCCCTGCAACCTTCATTTTTTGGCAGGATTCTGTTTGGAGGGAAGATTTAGATAATACTAACGTTTTTAGCAATCAGAATCGATAACATTTTACTAGACATATTTTTATTATAATGTATTGATATCTATAAAAAAAAAATACATCTTCAGATCACATGACTTGATGCATGAACAAGTGAAATTAGATCAAGTTTTTAGCTGTCAAAAAAGTTTTTTACTATCTAAATCTGATTGTAGCTTAACCACAACTCAAAAAAAAACAAAATAAATCAACCTAATTTAAAAGTTGGAGAGACATAATATATAACCTCTCCAAAATTTCCGAATGTACAGTGCTATAACGTGATTTAACTCCACCAGTGTTTTTTTAAGGAAAATACTTCTTATTAAATATTAGTTCTATGTGTACAGTCATAAACAGAAGTATGTTTCTATTATGGAACGTTGGAACTTTTCGTTTACGGTGACCTCAAGATATTCTTGTTAACAAATGATTGGTCTGTGGTAATCATTGGCGTACGCAGGGATATTAAGTTGGGGAGGCTCTAAAAACTATTTAAAAATGGGGTTGGAGAGCTACTTATATTTTCAAACATCACATAGTAATAATATTGTTACATGTTTTTCGATTTTATGTCAAAAATAAACTTAAGACCGAACAAAATATATAACTAAAATAATACCCAAAACCAATGTATTTCATGGCTACTTAGGATAGTTAAAAATAATAATTATTGTTATTGACGTTAAACTAACACACATTTACAAATTATATTCTAATGGGGGTGAGGGGGTTATTGTGTAAATGTAGAAAAATGACAGACAAGAATGTGAACCTAGGTTGTCCGGATTTACGTGCTGACCCCTCTACCGAATGAGCTATCCGTAATCTCCTGCATGTTCGTATGTACCACAGAACTCGGCCCATAAGAGTTGTCGGCAAGTAGTCACAGTCAGGGTGACGTTTTTCTATATCTATACTTATCCGCATTATTACTGTTCATAGAATACTCAAATGTCTTAGATCAGAAAATAACAGTGATCTTAGTCAGGATAAAGATGGTGATCAAAAGTAAAAAAATGTGCAAATCTTTGGGTATCCACTAATTGTAAAGGAGGGGGCCCCTCAAGCTACCACTGTGGTTGTACAACTGGTGGAAATACTCAACATTTTACATTTATTAGCCAGAGGAGAAATCTAATCCGTCCGAATAATAGAAAGAATCGCATTTGTATGTGGTCTTAAGCAGCACGCTTCAAAAAAACTATTATTCCTCACGACATAGTTTACGGACTAGTGGCTCTCTTAGAAACAAAGTTCTGTTTGTGACCAGACACTTAAGTGCTACAAATAACACAAATAAAATATAAACTATAATTAGATATATAGAGATTCAAGAGTGCATCATGTCACTAACAATTGTATAAAAAAATAGGTAATTTCAAAACATTTTTAATTCTATAATTTTGTCAATACAACATTGGACGGATATAATTGCACTTACAGTTCTATTTAAATGTACAACTGTCAATACTTTTGTGCGTCAACAGTATGCCATCTTTCATGAGTGACAAAAGACTCATTGCACTATATATATCAACATTTCATGTAAAACATTAGAAGTTTTATACATTTTACATCATCACAATTTCATTATTCAAAAGTAAATATAAAAATTGTTTTTTAAAGTTGGAAAAAATTAAGTTATGAATTTATTCAATGTTCCAACACTTCTTTATTAAAATACATATAAAATATATGGGTCAACCCCCTAATAAGTGATGTATTTTACTGACATAAAGTATTAAAATAATATCAATTTTCCTGGAATGACAAAAAACACATGGAATTTAATTGATTAGTTATAAAAAATATATGGAATGTTTTATAAAATAAATCTAGAGGTGTAATGATGACAAGAGCAATATATTATTGGTAAACATTTGCACTATTGATTAACAACTTTGCCTAATGGATGATTTCGAGAATATTTTGCAAAGCAGGTTGCATCTTAACTTGACGCACCTAAGCACTCTTAAGACACCAATGTAAGAAATAGATTTATTGATAATTCTTCCTCTCTTCCTCTGACAAATATAAACACTTACTCTACTATTTTCTCTTTGAAAGCATCGACATGCTTTTTAAAATTACCTTTTCTTTGTTTCTTATTCTTGATACACATCTACTACGGACTTTTAGTATACATCCTGAGAAGACTCCTACAGGGCATTTTCTGTACTAAACCAAATAGCCCAAATTGTAGTTGATTCATTAATTTTATGACACTATAGGACTAATTTTAGAATTATTTAAGAATTTATGGTTTTTGTTCCAAAGGTATATCTTTAAAACTCGCTGAATAAAATGTCAACGCATTAACATGGGAAATCCTATCTTGAGCTGCCGTGAAGTCGCAGGTAGACAGCGTCCCAAAGGAATAGTAATCATTTTCTATATAAAAAAAAGGGGGGGGGGAAAATCTGTGTTGGCAAAGTTCTTTGGAGACTTGGTTGGCACACCTGATAAGGAAACAATTCAACTAGGGGATCACGAATAATTTATTTGATAATTAACTATTCAAATTAACTTTCAGGCATTTTTTAAAACTTTTTAATGTGTTTTTAATTGTGAAATTTTAGACCTACAGTTTTCTGTTAAGTGTGTAGGCCTTGCTCTTATTTTCAATGTTTAATTTAAAATAACTGTTTGGCGCCATTTTTCCTTTGTTGTAGTATTCATTAAAATGTCTATAAAAACTTTCGATGGGAAATATAAATTTACAAAATGTTTAACATATTTCACCCTAATTAACAAATCAAATTTCTATAACTACATGTTGAACATGAGTGAACCTTAATTGTAATCTAAATAAAATAATATAATATCAAAAATGGTGTAATCCTACAGTGAATATTTTTATGAGGGTAAAACTTTGCTTCGAAATAAAATTCTGAAATCGACAAAACAAAGTTTAAATAGCCAAAGATTCACACACTCCTAAGTTCAACATTTTAAATTAGTTGTACTTTTGCTTTTAAATATATCTTTTTTTTTAAATCACAGATGAATGATAATTACTACTATTATTATCAAATTCTTTTTCCATAAATAAAGCATTTGTGTGTAAAAATTTACTCCAAGCATTAACAGTAGATCATAAAAAAAAAAGCACAGTCCCTTGCGTATCAAAGGTCAGTTATCGGTGCATGTGTTGGAATATAAAAACAAGTAAAAAAAACTATATTTTGTTGAGTGCAGTCATCTTTAGCAGTAGAATAAAGTCGAGTTAAATTTAATAATACTATGCAGCTGACCATACAAAACAAATTCAAGTGTTTTAATGTTCTTGTGTCCACATTGTGTTATACAGGTAATCGACCAGGCAACATTTTAAGTTAAGCTCCTCTATCTTATCATTTTAACAATGATTCTTCCATGTGACCTACATCATACAACCTCATCAAAATTGATTTCCTTACACAACTTCAATTTTTATCTGCACATACTTTGTGCAAATTTAATGATTTTGTGACGGATGTATTAATTCATATGTTTAAAGGAATAAATATATTTATTCAGTTAGCAACATTCAGTTGAGAATAAATTATTTTCAGAGCTAATAAACAACAAATAGTTAAAATATAAATTGTGGAGTCAATTCCTAAACTACTTCTGTGGAAAGTATCTTTTTGACTAAAATGTAGTACTACACAAAAAGACAAATTAACAGCACCTAATTTAAGACTGGTTTGTCCACACCAGTAAACACACTAATATAATCGTACTTTTACTTAAATACAGAACTATTTTTTTTGGACGGCAATTATTAAAGCAAATCCTTTTTGTACATTTTGTTGAAAAATACCCCCTTCCAAAACAAGGCATACCATAAATTAGTGTAATTAACCTAAATTATGTGGCACTATTCTCCTAAAAACAGACTTTATAAAAGCATTGTGTAGCCTAAAATAGCGCCCTTAAATAATATCTCATACATTTGGTACCTTTTGTGAACTGCAGCAAGTTATATCAAAATAAATTGTAATCACCACAACAGATGCTCTTTACCACTTAATCTTTATTGAAGAGAAAACGATTGCCGAAATAAAAGAGTCAAGTCTTCATAATTACTCTTCTTGTAAAACATTTTAGTCTTTTTTTGTTGCCATTTGTTGGTCACCACTGTTATTCTATTCTTAAAAGAATTTAGTGCTTAGTTTAGCATCTTCAACAAAAGAAATTATTACTGACCAAGAATTAGGAAACGGCTATGACTTTATTTTAAAATTTAGGTACTAAAATAAGGAAAGAAACAAGAACCAGGCAATGTTGTGGGAAAAAATATCGAAGGGCCTATGTTTTTTTTTTTGTTTTTTTCATTTACCCAAGTAAACTCTTTATTCTTGAGTGATCCATATTTGGGAGCGACCTATTTTAGGGTAAATATGTACGGTAATTGTTTAACTCTTGAATATGAATGATTACTATCATTTTATATAACATTCCAGATCTATCACAATGGTTAAGAAGAAGAATTGTGTAAAAACCTATCTTATGGCAAAAATTATATAATTAATTTCAATTTAAAGATTTGGGCATGGAACCGTTTCTGTGTAAAACCTGGGTTCATAACTCATACCCGGTGATACTATACTGTTTGACTGTACTTAGAATCTATTTGGGTCCAAATGCGCCCGCCGAATCTCCCATAGAGAGTGGTACCCCTTCAAATAACGGTGTGCCCCTTCCTCTGCTCTAGTTGGTAAGCCTGGGCCTGTGTGTTGCTGAGCGCGCGCTCTCTCTTCTTGTTGTGCACTCGCCCCTCGACGGCAAACAGGATACCCCCCACGTAGAGGAAGAGCACCCCGAGCACGGCCAGCGCGTAGGACCACGATATGTTGTTGTGCTCCCAGTTGGCCATCCAGTCCCGGCCGTCCCCCCGGGCTCCGAACACTATGACCGCGATGGTGCCAGAGATTGCTAACACAACACACAATCAAAAATGTTATTCGACGGCAAGCACGATCGATGGACCTTTCAGGAACAATGCCGGCATTTAATTTTATCTTATGCCGAGATCTGCTAGGAGATGACTGTGTCTTACTACCTATTTGGGTTAAAATACTAAGCCTACTAATCACGCTAATGGGTTAGGGATGAGGAGGGTTGAATTTAGAGGAAGAACACCAGCATTTGAGTGGCGAGTAGGAGACCATTTAGAAAAAAAAAATACCCTCAGTACACCCAACCTGAACCAAACCACGATCTCTCCGTCATCGGCAGCCTAGTCTAGTCTAGTGAAAGAGTAGCGCCTTAAACCATGCGACCACCGGAGTGGGTTTTACACATAGATGTCACAATTCCTGTTTATTTGACTCCAATTATTACATTTCATTTGTTTGTTTTTTTCTATTCCTCAACATTCATGATTTAAATTCCTATTCAGGCATTTAACCTCGAATTTAAAAAACAAAAATTATATATTTTAGTATTGTGTGGTTGGGGAAGTTTAGTAAAGTTGCAATTCTATCATGGCCTACTTAAATGAAAAGGCAATAAAGTTAATGATACTTCAATTTAAAATTACCCAGTTCTTGTTATTGCTGCTTTGTTTGGATGCCATTATCTTCTAAATTGAAAACTGTCATTTTGAGACTTAAGAATAGAGGCATGGAAAACTGTGAATATTATTTCGATACCAGTGAGAAAAGATGAATTGAGTTTGACACCGGCAAATTTTATTAACATCATCAGACTTTGTCTTAGTTAAAGTGTCGATCTCGCACAGCATTAGGACATGGTTTTTTTTACCTGCTATGATGAGATCCGCGCCAACCACCCAGAGCAGGAGAACGAAGCGTTCATGTTGTCGACTGCAGCACATGTACAGGGCGACCAAGAAACTGGCGATGAGTAGTAGGGTGAACGTCAGGGTGAAGAAGAACTGTGTCGCCACGAAGAAACCTGTGTGGAGACGAACGAGAGTCACAAGACGGAGCAACATACCACTAAATGGAGCTATACATATTTGCAAGACAGTGCAGAAACTTGGGGGGGGAAAAACCCACAAAACTTCAATAAAGAAAAACTCTTTTATTTACAGAGATATATATTCAGATATAATGTAAATTTACTGTATTTATCCTCTGTTATTTCTTTTACATTTTCCTATCCATGCGCCCTATCATTTTTTTGCCAATTTAATTTCTCTCCCTCCCTTCAAACGCCCCCCTACTTTTTTTTTTGTTTCCTGTTTTTATGAAGTTGCATTGCGCGTTTCACACTCTATTTCCTGATGAGTTCCGATAGAATACAACCTAGGTCAGGAGATCAGACGACAACAATCTATTTTCTTAAAAAGCAGCCATTACTTCTTTGTTCGGTGGCAGCAGTGTAAAGTGTGAACTGTGTTCTTCTTTTCATCGTAAAAGCCATTTTGTGTTTGTTCCTTTTATATGTTTATATCCACCTTTCCTGTACCTTCATCCAAGTATAATACAAGAACTTAAATAAAGAAACATTTGGAAAAAACTGACTTTACAATTTACACCATTCACGGAAAATCGGACTACGTGGGTTGTGTAGGCCACAAGTCCTGCAAGATTGGTTTCAAAGTGTTAAAAAAGAGCCTCCCACCTGGTAGAAGTATGTCGTGGATGATGTAATATTCCTCTTCAAACACCCACCAGCAACCAGAGAACTTGGTGTCATACCAGTGCCTCGTGTCTTCAAACTCGTCAAAACATACTTGCCAAAGTCCTGGACAAACAAAAACAAAACATTTCAGTGACGAGATTTGGCATCAATACTGGCTAACAGCGACTAGATAATTAAACAATAGTTATAATAGATTTAAAATCAACCCTACCTCTTTGTTTTTTTACTACTATCAATGGGATAAGAAAGTTGGGAAATTCAAAATGGTATATATATAGTACCGGTACAATAATTAAGTTTAATTCATATGTCTTGCAAAGTGATATGTGATTGTTGTCCACAAGATCTTCCACTGGATATCTACGTAATTTACACGTGTACTTAGATTCCAAGGGCCCTTGGACGGACTATTAAGACAAAGGTGGTGCCTGGATTAAACTCAACAAACTATGGCTGTATTCGAATAGTCTGCTTCACGCGCCGTCGACCCTCGACTTTCACTCGATAGCTGCATTAGCAATCACGTGATCAAGTGTAGAACCATCCAAATAGTCACGGAGTGTGCCGATGCACCCCTCACAAGCCCTTGAGACCAAGGGTGATGGCAAGTTACCCTTGATACGGAGTTTGACTGGCAACTGTTTAATATTTCGTCTGCTAGAGTAATGTGATCTGTTATCAAGTATTTTATCTATACTGGTACTCCTTTTGTTGTAGTGTGTTTACGTTGTGTTGGAAATGTCTAGTGAAAAGAAGCGAGCATGGATATTAAAACGTTGAATTCGTTTTCATTCCCTGCTGATAGATGGCGTTTAAAATAATTTCTACTGTTGCGGAATCAAGGGCGTGTAAAGGGTAGTTTGCCTTCGAAAAGTCTTTGATCTCAAGTGCATGTAAAGTGTAAATTTATCAAGTCAAGTGTACTGGGCTATTCGGATACAGCCAATGTTAAATATAAAAACCTATTAAAATGGGTTACTTTATGGTTAGGTAGTTGGCCACGCCTAGTTATATATATATGTAGTTTCGAGAAAGTAAAACACTTACCTATTCTGATAAACTTAGGACGCTCCAGTCTGCCATCAGTTTCCAGCCAATATGGTGTCACAAATGCTATAAAAACGAACAGAAATGCTAATATAGTAAACGCTGTGGCAGTTAGGCCCGTTTTTGATTTCCCCATGTTTGTTGACGTTTGATTACTAAAAATCAGCCAGTAGTTCCCACAATGCACTTCGTTAATTTCACCCACGCATAAGGCCCGTCTATATAAAAAACTATGTTAGACGGACCTTGCTTTCATGCTATTGATGTTTTAGAAAGAAAGATGATTTTAAAAGGAAAAAAAAAACTTTTAGAAACAAGAGTTTTAAAAAACTAAAAATGATGTCGTATTTCAAATGGACACAAATTAATTGATTTTTGCTTCAAAAAATTGTTTTTTTTCTACAGGAACGATATATGAGAATATTTTCCATTAGATTAAGTACGGGTAGCTTTCAAATGTTATTATTTTAAATCAAATCTAATATTTAGTTGTTTTATCATTGTATTTTATATTTTCTTGTTTTGTATTTCAGTATGGTTTGAACCGACAGATATAAGAAAAGCCTCCAAACCATTCCATTCAGAGCTATGGAGAAGTCTTCATTTTATATCCCCTAATTTTAATGAACTGCGGGTAATGGCGAAAGCTGCAGGTATATCCTATTTATAATGCAATAAATTTTATCAACATTATTTTTTATATTATCAAAGTAAAAAAATCTGTAATTGCTACTTTTATCTCCAGGTTACTACGTGAACACATCACTCAGTGTGGAAAAAAACGAGGGTGATCAGATATTGGAGGAAGCTAGCAAGCTGGCTGTGTCTCTTGTGAAACACATACAGGTGTCAATCGTAACGCTTGGGAAGCTTGGTGTTATGGTATGTTCATGAACTAAATGGGTTTATGAGTATGGGCCCCATTAATTTTTTTCCAAGGTACTGCGGCTAGTGAGCTGATGACTTAAAAAGTATTATACCATTTTTATTCATTTCTGCGTTTAATCTAAGACCAGTATAAAAGAAAGAATCTGAGTGAGCCAGCAGTGTGCTAAGGACTGCACTACTGCGAGACTCCCGTGATGACGTCACTTCATCAATTAATCACCGTACTCATCAAGAAAATAACGCCCTACTTTTACACTCGCATCACTTGTCCACTCAGCTTCGTTCTTGGAAAACAGTCTTGGTTTGCATTATTTTCTAATTCACTTAAACTTATTTGGATTTTGTTGAAATTAATAAGCTGGTGACAGTACGTATTCCACATATTCTTCCTACTATTATAATAAATATCTTAAACTTATAGTTGGACTAACTCATTGTCAGTAGAATGTTTTATTTATTTTTCTGGCTGGAATATATTTAAAAGCCCAAATAATTATTTTATATGTTAGTGACGTAATTATTTAATGATAATTTCTAGGTTGTCAGAAGAGGTTTGGCTGATGAGCCCTTACTTTCTAGTCCAACACAGAAGAAATCAGAGACAACTATTTATGCTCGAGTGTACGGTGTCCCACATTTGCATTCTGTCGTTAGTGTGTCCGGCGCAGGAGATTGGTAATGAAAACATCTTCCATATTCGTAAGGTCATTACAATGAAAGTGAAAGTATCACTAGAACAGGCTCAGGACACAGCACTCTTAATTTTAACACAGAGCGTTTGATGAACGTTCGAATTATATATATCAAACTTATATGTATATATTTATACATATAAATATGTATTTCTATGTATAGGTTTTCATAATTATGTGTTTCAGTTTGGCAGCAGGAATAATGGCCGCCATGTTGTCAGGTTTGTCTGAAGCTGACTGCGTGTCTTTAGGTGTGGCAGCAGCAAGAATATCCCTTCAATCAACAGCAGCAGTACCAGCACAGCTATTTCCCATTTGCCAGTTGAAGCAACAATCCGTTGAGATTAAATATTCAACTCTAATCACTGTTTCAAATTAATGAACACTGAGCATGCCTTTATTCAAGAATTATGAAACCTTGTTGACACACACGAACGGTAAATATCAAGTGTATACAATACAACAGAGTTATACACACAAATAATTTCATTTTTGCTAACAAAAACTTATTGTAAAATGATAATAGAAAAACTGTACATCTACTTTTTTATTTTTTAGTTCATGTTTCAATTAATTTTATTTGACCGGAAACTAGTACTTTTATTGTTTCTACATAAAATATTCTCAGAGTTAGAGATGACCTCAAATTAAGAATATAGCACTTTTAAAAATAAACTAAACTAATTTATGTATTAGCTGAACAGTTAGTAAGTAAGACGTGGTGGTAAAAAAAATATAAATTTAATTTAAAGAACTATATCATCCTAATGTAGTGTTGAACCATTAAAACAATTTACTTCCGAAGACAAAAAGTCAAATAGCAGTTAATTTGCACAAAATTGGTAGTAAAATAGGTGCCCCATGGATTGATAGCAAACCTCTAAGGTAATTTTACTACTATTACTAATAATAATATTAGGTGTTGTATTTTGCGACAGGTCCATTTCTTTTGTCAGTGAGCCTAGATTCAAAGTTATCCAAATATTTATTTTCCGTCTTCCCGAGAATCCACGTTTCTGCTCCATAGAGCGCGATACTCCAAATGCAGCATTTCATCAGTTTCTTCCTTAATCCACACTCAATTTGTTGGTCAGCAGTAACCTCTTCTTGCTAAAAGCTTCCTTGGCCATGGTGATCCTCGGCCTTATTTCCTTGTTGCTGTTGTTGTTGTTGTTCCTTTGTCAGCAGACTTCTCAGGTACTTAAACTGCTGTATGCTTTTCAACTCCTGGCTTCTGGTTTTTATTTTCAGCAAATCTTAATTTTCTGAAATTCCCATCACTTTTAACTTCTCACTGTTGATCTCCATTACACCCTACCTCCACCAGCTTGTCCATCATTTCCTTCAACTCTTCTTTAATTTTTGCCAGCAATGGTAGATCATCTGCTTGATTTACTCTGTTGATGACGGGTCTTCCTATCCTGAAATTACCACGCCCATTCAATAATTCACTGACGAGCCAAGTTAAACAAATTGGTATGCAAACAGCATCCCTGCCTCACTCCTTTTCTTATCTTAATGCTGTTGAGCTTCATCATTTAACCTCATATTCACTCGTTAATAATACAATAATAGTTAGTAACAAAATATGCAACCGGGATTGGCAGATTCCACCACTAACTTTATTTAATTAATGCTTTATTTTACACAATACTACTAATCTAAACAATTAAAATTTTTAATTTGTCTCATATTAAAATTTTCTAAAGCCTCTGTTTCATATTTCTTTTAAAAATACATTAAAACAACTATGGTTAGAAGAATGCATGTTCATATATATGACAAAGCCAAACACCAATAAATAATAATATTTTTAAATTGTTTCCTGCCTATCAATTATTTAGTAAAAGGAGATATTAACCCTTAAACTTGAATCAATATGATATGTATTTAAAGCTTTGATTATATAGCTTGGAAAAAAATATAGATTTAATTATTATTATTTTACTAATGTATAATGTACCATACAAATAGCCTAAAACTAAATTTATGCAAACTGTATTTAATATATTTTACTTATCTCCCCTGGGAATAATTTTTAGATAAGCAATCAAGGCGCTCAGGGTGAGGTGCGGATGTCACGTGGTGTAAGGTTGACGACTTGAAATTTTACTAGCGAAACTTTTAAAAACAATATACTTTGTTTGGCCGAGATATTGATAGGAGGATAATGTGAATAATAAGGATTTGTAGAAGGTTAGCTGTTAGGCTAGGGATTGGATGGAAGTGTGTTAGAATAGAGTTGAATGGTGATTTTACATTCTGGTGGTAAGAGAGTTAATTTGAATGTATCTCCTCGAGCAGTCCTCTTAGTAGAGATCTTACAAATCCAATTTAACAATTTTATTTAATGGGGACTATGATAGTCCATTGAAGTAGATAGTAAAACTGTTTGTTAGCCTACTCTTGTAGGATATTTTACTGTAAGAGAAGCTAATATAGAAAGTCCGCATCTATTAGAAAATTAGTTCAACAGACAATAATTACCGTGTATAATTAAATAAGGTTATAATTAATTCATTTTCTAGGAATTTGTTGCATATGGTATTGCTTTTATATATATATATGAGATAGTTGAAGTATCTGGTGTTGTCTGGGAGAAATTATTTTAGTTTAATGATAGTATGGGAAAGGTAACAAACGTTAGTGCCTTTAAGCCTTGTGTTGCCCGTGGACCTTTTCCTTCCAGCCCTTTTTTTTATTTAACAAAAGCTAATAAAAATTTTTAAAATTCCGACTTTGAAGTACATACTTTCGTGACACAGAAGCAATTAATTTTTAAGAGTTCAGACCACTACGTGCTGTAGATACTGGGTAATGATCATGACAAAAAAACCTTCAATTTATTAATACTAGTTTCCTTCCAACCCAGTTTTTAGCTAAAAACAATTTAAATTTTAAAATACCTGATTTAAGGTGCATAATACGTTAATGCACCAGGGCTACTACTTTTTAAAATTTCAGACCTCTGCTTGTAGTAGCTATCGTTCTGTGCTCATAATGTACTAACAAGATCTTTATTTTATTAATATAAGTTTACAAAACATTGTATGTAATTCAATAAAGCTATGATAACATTTTGTTACAATAGTTGTTAGTCGCAAGAACGAAACTGTATCTTTCTAACTATCTGAAATCCTGGACCAACCTCCCACACCCATTAAGTGAGATATATCATTATGCACGAATGCACACTATTAGGCTAATTTTAAATTAAAAAGCAACACCAGATAAGTATGATAGTTCAAGGGAATTATCATGTAGATATAGGGTCTTGTTAAAATTGTATAAAATCAATGTATTATTTATTTGTGTGTATATACAAATGTTTACGTGGTGAGCTGTTGTTCTTATGTACTTTCAAGATGGCGCCATTCAAATATTTATTCAAAGTAAACAGTGCCAGAGTGGCCAGGCCTGAAGTTAACCTCTTATGATCGCGAATCTAAGAGTTTACATAACATTGTATATAATATCTCTGGCTAAAACTTCAACCGGGGGCTACAAGTAAAGAATCGTTGTGTAAGGTAAATAATCCAAGGACAAAGGCAGATTACGGACACAGATTCAAAAATACTTTACACATAGGACAATTAAAGGGTCATGCGCTGTTGCGTTTTCTTCATTAGTGAGCACTTAAAAAATTGCATTAGTATTATTTATCACAGTATTTAAGATAACCTAGGATTTTCTTCCTGATAAACATTAATAGGTGAGTGTGAAATAATTTTCGATTCAAACCACTTATATTTTGCCTCTTTTTTTTTTATAATGCCTGAAGAGGCTTAGCTATTAACATTTTAGTATTACAATCAACCAAGGGGCTATACTTGAATACTCAAGGGTCCTTGTGAGAATTCTGGCGTCACTTGTACATTTTATAATATTCCTTCATTATTGCTACACTAAATAATACACTCCGGTTAACGTTTCTCTTGGTCACACACACACACACACATTCTGCGGCTGGGACCCTCGATCGCACCTCTGAAATAGCAATTATTATTACTACATTTAAGTTGAATTAAAACGAGTTTTTTTCTAAGAGATTTAATAAAAAATATAAATACCGGTATACTTGTAGGTTGGCCTAAGTTATCATCAAGCTATTAATTATTATTGTTATTTATATTATATCTATGAGTTAATGTTATTTTGTCTAAATCAGATAATTGTCTGAGGTATTGTGTGTGTCTAAATTGTGTATGTTCTTAGCTCGGTATGAAAAAATTTACTAAATTTATTTGTTGATCTAAATACAAAAATGTATTACACTATTATAAAAACCTCTCATCAGTTTATTAGTCTTTGGTTTAGAAAATAATATTTTAAAATTCATGTTTCAAGAATGCCTACAATTTCTTTTTGAAAATATTAATGGACTCACCTATTCCACAGGTTATAATTCCTGCATATGCGTTGTAATTTACTCAAACGTTCTAACCTCGAAGGAAACATAAATTTTCTTCCAAATAAATCTATCAATTGGGATATTATTTCTTTATTCCCTTTATCAAACACACATTACCTTTGTGTGATGTTAGATTAAGCAACTCTCATACATAGCTTTATTTAACACTCATACATAAATAAACTCAATTAGCATTTCCACAACTGAAATATTTTAAAATAGTAGCTACAGAATGACCAACTTAGAAAACAATGATACACTAAGACATCTATTTTATTTAAACAATTTAATTTGATAAAAATAATCATTTAACTCACGGTATGTGTTTATATTTAAAAAAACACTAAGTCTATTAAAATAAAAATATAATAAAGTTGTCATGATTGTATATTGTGTCAAGAAGTTGCAATCAAGATGCCATGATTCTGGTAGAGATATTTAAATCTTCTTCGAAATTAATCAGCCTATTTAGCTCTACAATCAAAATATTTTATGGTTTGTCCTTTGTGTGTGTGTTTGTGTGTGTGTCTGATGTAACTAATAACGCCATGAGCTAATGTTATAGGCATATTTGAAAAAATGTATTTTTAGAAGAAATTCTAGGCATTTTCTACCCACTGTATTTACTATATTTGGTGGATTAAGTTATTCATCACCATCACACAGCACAAACTCATCACTATCATACAGACATAGCACAAACACATCACTATCACACAGGACAAACACATCACTCTCACACAGCACAAACTCATCACTCTCACACAGCACAAACTCATCACTCTCACACAGCACAAACTCATCACTCTCACACAAGCACAAACTCATTACGCTCACACAGCACAAACTCATCACTATCACACAGCACAAACTCATCACTCTCACACAGCACAAACTCATCACCATCATACAGACATAGCACAAACACATCACTATCACACAGGACAAACACATTACTATCACACAGGACAAACACATCACTATCACACATGACAAACACATCACTATCACACATACACAGCACAAACACATCACTATCACACATACACAGCACAAACATATCACTATCACACAGACATAGCACAAACACATCACTCTCACACATACACAGCACAAACACATCACTATCACACATACACAGCACAAACACATCACTATCACACACACATAGCACAAACATATCACACAGACACAGCACAAACACATCTCAAACCAATATCCTCCACCGACATTGTAGTGGTGCTGGGCTTGAAAAGGAAAGGAACAAATTGTTGTTGGTGTTGCCTGGAAAATATCAACACAATTATAAAATTACCTCTGGACACAAGAATCGAACCTGGGACCTTTGGCTTAGAGCGCTAATGCTGCACCACTGAGCTATCAAAGATTGGTCCCGTGCTCAAGATCATTCTTCACTCATAGTCTTAAGGCTGAGTCTGTGAGGGACATGTGTAAATCAATGGCAAGGGGTCATCGATATTCATGTGGCCGCTTGAACAATATTAATTGCGAATGTTTGTGTCAACACCCTTGGTTTGAGTAATGAGTGATAAATGACCTTGAGCACAAGACAAGTCCTGGTTAGCTCAGCGGTACATCGTGTTGAAGCCAAAGGTGTCTGTTTACATCCAAGTGTCATTTTTCAACAACTTTCAAACCGTCAAAGGTTCAAACTCTCACAATAGACTAGACGGCGAATGAGGCGAAGATCGGGGTTCAAATCTCGACCGGTTGTTATGTGGGTGGTTTTTATTAAATGTTTTCCCACTTTTTCTTCCACACAAATGAAGGTACACTTCCTCTTAGTACAACTTTCCTCATCTCAACACATCTTAGCATAATTAGTACACAAGGATATAACCCAAACGGGTAATAAGTGTCTTAGTCGAAACTAGGCGTTGGCGTTTTTTATGGTAAAGAGCTTTCAACTTCAAACATCTTCCAACAAAAAAGGTTTTTTTTATCATCGCGTCTTACTACCTATTCAGGATATACACATATTTGATAATTTCTCTAATATGCTAAGGATGAGGAAGGTAAACTTATTTTAAAGGTAATCTACCTGCATTTGCATGGAAGAAAAGTGGAAAACCATTTAGGAAAAAAAAAACACCCTCAGTAGACCCGATCGAGATCCAAACCCATATCTACCCGTCATCAACTGGTCAAGAGAGTGGCGCCTTAGGACATTTGGCCACTAAAACGGATGAAAAATGAATTAATAATTCCATAAACATTTATTTTAGTTTCCATACGGATCTTTTATTTAATTTGTACTATCATACTTAAGTCCAAAACATCGGCACATTAACAAAATTACCTCATACACACAAAATAAGTTATTGTTCTGTTTCTTATGACACAGTCTTTATGTCGGGCGTAGATTGTGAAATTGTTGACAGTAACAAGACTGAACTAGATAACATGTTGATGTTGACATTCGATTCAACTCTGTACTCCTGATGTAATTATACATCTTTGTTCAGGAGACTATTGTATGAAACCTAATAGACCTATCTAGATCAGATAACAGACTTCTATTTATGTTTAAATGTCTACTGTTCTCGGTTAGAAACCATTCAAGGCCTAGCTGGTTTTTTTTTATCATGTGGTTTATTTTAATATATAATTTCTTGGAAATCCTCAAACAAGGATTGTCCATTAAGAAGGGTAAATTAAAATAAAATATTATTTTGTGGTTTGGCATAAAGTCTCAATACAAATGACTAAGTGTCACTTTATGTTGACCACAATCCCTCTTCAGTGGCCACATGGTCTAACGCACTAATCTTGTGTTGGATTAGACTGCCAAAGACAGGGAGACCGGGGTTCAATCCCGATCAGGTGCACTGAGGGTGGTTTTCCACTCTCATTCACGCAAATGCGGGTGGAGTTCCTTTAAATTAAGCCTTCCTAATCCCTTACTCATTAGTGTAATTTGCGTATAACCCGAACGGGTAGTAAGACACGGTGATAATAATAATAATTAGTGTAATTAGTACATAGGTATATAAACTGAATAGGTAGTAAGATGCGGTGCTAAAAAAAAGTTCATTTGTGGATGTAATCCTAATGGGTAGTAAACGGTGATAAAAAAAGTTAGTCTAACTGTCTTCCCTCATAAGTAGCGTTTAAAAACCTTGTGTTTGGAAAGTGCGTGCAAAAACAACCATATAATAATAATTAATACACTTAATTGAAGTATTTAATCTCAAGGCTATTATGTTAACGAGACACCACTCATTTCGTGAAAAAAAATTATTGTCGCTTCTAAAAAAGTAGTACATGAAAATGTTTTTAGAACAAGTAATTGATCATTTGACCTATCAATTGTTTTGACTTGAGATGCTGGCTCCGTTGTTTGTATCATCTTGTGAATGCGCGCTCATTCCAATTGTTCCGAATATCAAAGCCAATCACGGGGGAAGCAACAGTAACAACAGGTTTATCTAAACTTAAGAATAAACTTTCTCTTAATATTTTTACGAGTTTGATAAATTGAAAGTATTTGACTTAATGTAAATTTAGATGAGGGAACAATCACCATTAGTTAAGCCAATTTTTTTGTTACACCGCATCTAACTACCTGTTCAGGTTGTACACATATGTATACATTACGCTCAAACGATATGAATAAGGAAGGTATAATTTTGAGAAAATGTGTTCATATTTGCGTGGAAGGAGAGTAGGAAACTATTTAGAGGGGGGGAAAAAAAGCTATCTGCATCTGAATGGAATCTGAACCCCAATCTCTCCATCAACAATTGCACGAGTGACACCTTGGTTAGACCATTCGACCGTCTAAGATGGTCACTTATTTATTATTCAACAAACAGTTTAGGGAAAAATTAAAGCTGTCGATATGAGTTGCTGGTTATAACTTTTCTTGAAGGTGGGAGGACAATAGCATGCGGTTAAAATTGATCACCTTGTGTTTACAATTGTGTTGCAGGTATAAAGAGCGGTGATAGCAGTGAGCTGCTCCGCTGACTGGCAACTCGAGGGGGACGGGAGTGTCACATGGTCTGACCAAGGGCTACGATGGACTCGGGCAAGAAGACCGTGCGGCCGGCTCACCCAAGGGCCACCGCCAACATCCTCTCCGCCTTCTTCTTTGTGTAAGTGAAATTACCGACCCTTTCGTAGCTTCACCGTTCCACGCGATATGAGGCTGCTGATAGCCCTCATGTCCTCGGCCGTGGTCAAGGCCTTGTGATTCAAACTGATTAAACCAGATTTGATGGGGGCTTGTCTCGAATCTTGGGGTGCTCTTAAATCTAGATTTCATATGGTGGAGGACCAGGGGGGAGTTACGAGTGCTTCGGAGCTCACGGGAAGCTTGGCTTGGGACAAATAGATAATTTACACCCGTTTGAGAAATCGGGAGGGACAGGAAAGTGCAGGGGATTTCACATCTTTAAAAAAAAAAATTGTGTGATATTTGTGAATACAAAACTGTATTATAACTTGGTTTGGCTTTTGGAAAACACACAGAATATTGTATTTTATAAAATACATTGAAAAGCTTGTTCCAAAAACTAATTCAACGATATATATATATATATAAATTTACAAGAGAGCCCAAAAAGCTAGCAACCAAACTTCTTTGAATTTATAATTTAAAATAGATAGTTAAATGTTCACAACAGACATACTGCCACATCCCGCGTCGCTCAGTGGAGAAGGGCGTGGTCCTAGAGCTGTTGGCACTGACTGGTCCCCTAAAGTCAGGGTCATTCCAGGAGAGTGTTGATGTTTGGGCGCCACCTCGTTGGCGATAGCGAGACTGAACATTAACGAGGAAAGTTGTTCAGTCGCCAGATGTAGATATGAAAATCAACCCTCCCCCTCGTAAGGTAGACCCGGATAAATAAGGGGCCCCTCGGTCAGGGATCAACTGCTTGTTAGGCAACGAGGCTCCCCATTAAGCCCCTAGGCTTCCGGGGTTTACTTACAAAGTTGTTTAACATCTAAGAAATTAGCAATCTATAACCTTATTGTAAATCAAATTATATCTGTAGTATTATGTTAAAAAATTTATGAAAGATAAACTTTTTTTTCTATGTCAAGGTTGGCTAATCTTATGCTACTATGAATGGGCCCCTGAAATATAGTTGGAGTAATCCATAGAAAGATTAGGACCACAAAAATATATAGTGTTCAATACGCCTGAAGGGCGGGCACAAAGAGTCAGGCCCAACAAACATTCCTTATTTCCATATAAATTACCCTTTCCCCTTAAAGGTGTGGTTAAGCCTTCGTCTTAGTTTCAATATTCAATATAATCAAGTCTAATCATGAAATGAAATGGGGTGAAGCATATAATTATTCACATATGGGAAATATGAGATGAATCGTTAATAGGTTAGTTCAAAATAACCAGTCAATTCTTTTACCAACTTATCCCGGGAAAACAATTTATTGCTCTTACTCTTACTTAAGGAAATATGAACATTCAGAGTTGCGAGTGGCCACCGCGAAAAAAAATAATTAATTAATTAAAGGGTACATCTCAACTAATTATAATGCTACTCTACACTAGGTACAGTCACTTCCAAAAAGAGTGTCCTCTCAAGTCCATCTTCAAATACCATCGTCTTTGCGAGAAAAAAAAAAACAACACAATTATTGCACTTAGCGGTCTTTGCGCGTAACCATACGCTCCACGGGGAATCCTCCGTGGTGTCCAGTTGGTCGGCCACTCGGTCGCGCCTTCGGTCCCTAGCCCTGGATATGCAACCAGTGAGGCGTACCGCTGAGGTGGTCCGTGGTTGAACGTACACCGTCCGGGGACCAAACTCCCGGCCCCTGACGCCGAACCCCGACCCTACAAACCCCATATATATATGTAGCCTGGATCCCACCAACACAAAAAAATATAACCTCCCTTTACAAAGATCAAATACCATTAAACCATACCTCAGAAGGTATAAATACCACTATCCTTCTAAGCCCCCAACTGTCTGTCCGGTAATAAGAGTACACAATAACCAGCTTAAGTATTAAACATAAATATATCAATTACATAACTATAACCCCTCGCTGAAACAACAATATGTACATAAAATGCTGGGCTCATTAGGTATCATCATACCGGTAGTGCCCTTAAATAAAAATATAAATGATCAATCTAATCCTATTTGACAACACATAAATTGTTCCCCAACACATTACCCCCCTTAGCTGTCCATTATAGACACCAATTAGTAATCTAATACTGTGTAGAAAGAAGGTTGTTTACATAATTAACCTTTAAAATCACCGAAGAAGAGTTTTTATAATATTACCCAGCCTCACGCCAAGTAGTTTTCCTCTTTCCCGACCGGCCCATTATTTCGCTAATATCCCATTAGAACGGGTACAACTATGTAAACATTACCAAACTAAAACCACCCAGAAAGTTGAAATAGATCGTTCAAATAATAAAGATTAAATAGTAAGGATAGGTGTACCTTACCCCTGCCACAAAACGTCGCTCCAATTCCTCCTCCTCGGAGACAGAGGGTCAACGCCGGCCAGGCTTTCACGTCCAACCCACTTACACTCTTTAGTCCGTCTCGCGGAACATTCACTCCAACTGTCCACAATTTCCTCCACCTGTTCACCGAGCAAGTTCACACATAGCCCACGGATAGTTCATAGCGCCGTTGGATGAACTGCCGTGCCACGTGGCGGGAGTAGGTACCTGTAACTTCCACGTATTGCAGGAAGTATCTGACCTCCCCCCTGTGTGCATGCCTCCACAATAATAATAATAATATTTAGCACCGCGTCTTACTACCCGTTCGGGTTATACGCTTAAGTACTAATTACGCTAATGGATTAGGAATTGAGAAGGTTGAAATTAGAGGAAGTGAACCCGCATTTGCGTGGAGGGAGAGTGGAAAACCATTTAGGAAAAACCACCCCCAGTTCACCCGACCGAGATTCGAACCTTGATCTCCCCGTCCTCGGCGGTCGGGCTCAACACGACAAACGCGTTAGCCAACTACGCCACCGAGGCGGGTCATGCCTCCACAAGATACCAATATTAATTTAGAGGGCCAAGCTAAATATCGGATGAGAAGTCCGTGTGACGGGAACAGTTACAATACATTAGTCTTCGTTGTGATGCGAAACATGTCATGTGCCTTGGAAAAAAAAAATCAAGACTTTCTAAGTGGTAACTATCAGGCTAATTGCACATTTACATAGATAATATTAAATACCAGTCCTTGCTTGTGTCGCCTCAAGTGTTGTTAAAGGTGATTTCAATAGATATGAGTTAAGTAATGAGGAATCATCCACTTGGAAAAATTAAAACCCAACCATATCTTTGCAATTAACTTAAATTAATTTAAATGTTGTTCACCTGCTTACGGACATTACAATACTAACTTTGATTTCCACCTTTTATGTGAACATGCAGCATATTAGTTAAAAAAGTATTAAGATAACGTTGAGAATATTGATCAACTTGAAAGTAAAATATAGCTAAAGTATCTAAATGCATGATAATGATAATGGTGTAGACTCCTCACCCTCCCCCCGAGATTGAGATTTTGATTTGGAATCATTTTAGGGTCACAAGTATTCACGCTGACCAATTTATGTGCTTTCAAAATAATTTTTTCATGATACTATTTTGAAGATAGTTTCTAAATTTCAAAGAAATAGTGTGCAACAATTATTCATGTTGTCATCTTGTGTAAGCCAAACCATATGAAAGGTACAAGGGAAAAAGGTGTAAAGGCCAATTATTTGAACATAAATTGAGTTGGTGCTGGCATCTGTTAGTCAATCATGAAAGCTTTCTAATGAACTTTAGATTATTACCCACTTCGGTGGCCGCGTGGTCTAACGCGCTACTCTCGCAGTAGACTAGACTGACAATGACGGGGAGATCCAGGTTCGAATCTTGGTCGGGTGTACTGAGGGTGATTTTTTTTTTCAAAATGGCTTTCCATTTTCTCCCTCCACACAAATGCGGGTACACTTCCTATAAATATAAACTTACTAATCCATAATAAAAAACCATGCACATGTTTGAATAGTGTGCGCACTACACACTTGTGCACTTTACTGCACACTTTAATAAAACACGTTTCTGGGGCCCCTAAGTGCATAGTGCATAAAACTATTTTGTCATCACAGTACACTTAGAGCTACCTAGTGGTTATTTATGAAAGCTTTGTTTCCACGGCAACGAGATTGATTTTTGATAGGGTATTTTCCTGTTATTAATCTTATTATATCAATAAAATATTATTTTTACACTAATAATTAGTGTAACATTAATTAGGGATAATATGTTTTGAAAATGATAAATGGTGACGCGACACAGGAAAAAAGGACCTTATCTTCAGCTGATAGTATTCATCTTTTTAGATTATTGCAGCAAATACCTACACTTTCTTAGAACAACTAGAAATAGGTTTTAGTTCATATTATACATCCTAGATAGCAGATAAAGCGTTTTAGTACTTATCTTTAAATAATGTACAACTTTAACCCTTGTTTTCTGAAAACACCCTTTTTTCACCTTGCAGGTTCAGTTGGCAATAACTTTCTCAATTCTTGGAATATGTTAAAACATTTTACATCATATTGTTCAGCAATTATTGACCTGGGTGAAGGTAAGCTCTCTTTTCTGATTCCGCGTCAATTTATTATCATCAAAACATATTTTTTGAATTGAAAAATATGTAGCCGATAATTCTCACACGTCCATCATAGACTCTGCCTTAAAATACAAGTGAAGAATGACCCTGGGTACGGAACAACTCCTGGATAACTAAGTGGTCAGAGCATTGGTGTACTAAGCCAAAGGTTCCTGGTTCGACTCCCTTATTCAGGTGTTATTTTTCAATGTAAAGAATATATTTGATTTAACTTTAAATATTATTTACACTATTAGTCTTTTCAGATTATGTGATGTTCACCAAACACACTTCAAATATATGTTTAAAAATAATGACTCTGTTCATAAATTAAATTTAGAGTGCTCTTTTGAGTACTGAAGTATTCGAGCGTCCCGTCTCTGTGTAAAATGCTCTGCCCCCATCACCACTTTGTCGTATCTCCTCCGCAGGTGGGTCTGGAAGATCTTCAAGCGCGGTTTGAAGAAAGAACTCGAAGTAGAGGATCTGTTTGTGCCTTTAAACGAACACAAGTCTGATTACTTAGGGAACAAATTTGAAAGGTAAGAGGACACAATTTCAACTATTTTTGGGGACTGCCTATAGGGTCTAGTGGTCAGAGATCTTGGCTACAGAGTTTCTGAGTTCAATCCTCGGCACTTACAGAATTTTTCTCTGAAGCAATGGGTCTGAAACGGACTCAGCCTCGTTAAGACAAGTGAGGAGATACTTGAATAAATAGTTAGAGACTCCAGTTTAGAGAACTGAGATTGACAGCCATAGTGTTTGCTGTGCTGACCACATGACACCCTCTCTCTACAAATGTAAGCACTATCAATTGCTAACAACGGTGGCTGCTTGGTCCGCATAGCTGGATCACAGGTTTACGCCATGGAGTTATTGCTTCCCAAACATTAACAACTTTTGCCGATCGCATACCTCTTTTGGGGCCATGGCCTGACCAATGTCCCCCTTCTATCTCTTAATTTAATAAAAATAGTGTGACCTGGTGGTCTAAGGGTAAAGTGTTGGGCTTCCGTGCTGGGGGTCCGGGGTTCAATCCTCGGTCCCGGCATAGATTTATCTGATTGCCAAACCCTTCCTCCACCTCTGACAAGACGTGTATTAATCACAACTTGTGAATGTGAGGAAGTGGTTCGGATCCCACGTTAAACTGTAGGTCCTCCATTTCATCTCACAATCACCCTACCATTACACATTAGCGTAAGTGCCCGAACAGGTAGTAGGACGCAGTGATAATAATAATAATAGTAATAAAAATATCTGCCAACTTTTAAAGTATGAATTATTGTTCCATATTTTAATGAAGCTCTAGTACAATCACAATTACATCTTAGTATCAGAAGAAAGAGGTTTACATATAATTAAAGCCCTTGGTATTACCTCCTAGTGACTTAACGTCTTGGTGTTATAATTATTATATATTAGACCAATACTAAATTATTGGATTTTTTTTTGGTGCCATACAAAGAACTGATAGCGATAAAATGTTTCTAATGTCTCATTTGAATGATGTGTCTTTGTTATTGGATGTGTTCTTGTCGATTGTTCCAGAGCATGGGAAGAAAAACTCCACAAGGAGAAGAAGCCCAGCCTGTTGCGGCTACTCGTGAGAACTTACGGCCCTGTGTATTGCTTCTATAACGTGTTTATTGTTATCATGGAGCTGGTATTCAGGTGAGGATGGAAGGAAACTTGTGACCTCTTGCGAGTCTTTTAAGTTAACTCTCTTCATAGATAACGGTTATATTTTATACTCATACAAGCAAGAGATTACATATCTTAACCACGAGTCGGGGGAAGTTTGTCTTTCCAGGTTTGTGCTAGTTCTGGCATCACCTAATAAATAAGGTACTGTTAGGGACATATCATGTCATTAGCTCAAAAACATTCACCTCTAGTATAGAACAGTGTACACAGATAAAAAATGTTAGAACAATCTAAGTAATTGTTTTTATATTAATAAAATGAAGAGTTTCTTAGTCTTGTCATGACTATTGTGCGATATCTATCACACGCGGAAGTCTGGAATTTTAAAATTAGTTTCACCTGTGTGTAAACATGTGCACCTTGAAGAAAAAAAAAATTGACTAGATTAATTTTTTTTGAATGAATTTAAAAAAAAGTCTAGTATTGCCGCAGACTTCAGCTTGTCATAAAAAACATTTTGTTGAGTTTTTATGTACAACCTTTTAAAAATGATGATATAGCCACGGCACTCTTTTACGTGAATTCACTGTAAATGTGGCACTAAAATCTAAGGCTGCATTTTACAAACTTTCGCCAGCCGTGTACTTCTTTTGGGGTCATGTTCCGACTAGCATACAAAAACAGAGGACACAAACACTTATTTTCTTGTAAAGTATAAATGGTCAATACAAAGGTTGGTAAATCTCTAGTGTTAAAATATTAAACAAAGCCATGACAGGGGGAAAAACTATTACATAAATCTCTGACGTCTTGTAATCCGAGATAATCCGAGTAATTACTACCCTCACTACCTCTTTTGGTGGTCGAATGGTCCAAGATTTGATTCTCGCATTAGACAGGAGTGTTGATCAGGCAGAGATTGGGGTTTACATCACTATCAGAGGGAGATTAGGGTTTACATCACTATCAGGGGGAGATTGGGGATTATATCACTATCAGGTGTGCTTAACAAAGCTAGGGAGTCGATACCCCAAGCCTTCCACTCCGACTCCTTCAGAAATGGCTAAAGTATATTAATTAGTAATAATAATAATTTTTTAGCACCACATCTTACTACCTGTTTAGGTTATACTCTTATGTACTAATTATGCTAATGATTTAAGGGATTAGGAAGGTTATATTATAAAGAAGTGTACCCATATTCGCGTGGAGAGAAATTGGAAAACCATTTAAGAAAAACCACCCTCAGTATACCCGCCTGAGATTCGATCCTCTATTTCCTCGCCATCGCCAGACTAATCTACTGCGCAGCCACCGAAGTGGGTAATGGATTAATTAACTGTGGCTTAAATGCTCCAATACAGGTAACTTCATGGGAAGCCTCTTTGACATTGGGAATTTAAATTAAAAATAAATTTCTCAATCAAAATTACAAATATCTAAAGATAAAAAAAAAGTACATAGTTAAAATTATATATATATATATTGTATATTGTTATAATTTGTTTTTACTTTGAAGCCAGGGTCGGAGTATTTACATTTTTACCAACTCCAACTTCGATTCTATCTAAAACAGCTTCCAGCTTAAATTACACAGCCCTGGTACTAAGGGTGGTTTTTCTTCAACTGTTTTCAATTCTCTCTCTCAGAAAATGTGGATACACTTAATCTAAATTCAACCTTCATCATCCCTAACAAATATAATCCTAATTAGTACATATGTGTGTAACTCGAGTGGATAGTAAGACACTATCAGATTTTATTTTTTTCTTGTTGACGAATTGTCGAGTTAATATCGAAGAGATTCGAAGAACCCGCGTCAAGTGAGGCTTTGTTTCCAGAATTTCTCAACCTCTGTTCCTCGGCCAGCTGATCCGGCACTTTGAGCCCAACAGCGACGTCAGCAAGGAAGCGGCGTACCTGAACGCCGTGGGCTTGATTGTCTGCTCGGCCGTCTTCATCTTTGTCCGACAACCTTACATGATGGAAGTATGTCACCTCGGCATGAAGATGCGCGTCGCCGTTTGCTCCCTGATATACAGGAAGGTATGTTTGACATATATATATATAGCTCTAGGTACCTTCGTTCACCTACCCAGCCCCCCCACTTACTTACTAAGCCACAAGCCACCACTGATATACATTACATCCCTCACTGTTTCCAGCCTGTGGTCAGTTTTTTATCCAAGCTATTTTCCACTACCGGCTTGCTAGGCTTGTCGTAGCTTCATATGTCTTATAATCTAACTTAAGACCAGGACAGGCACAACATCCAGTCCCCACCCATTAATTTTATCAATGTGAAAGGGTGATCCCACATTTCATCAATGATACGTTTTTCGGCGATGCCGAGAATTGAGCCTGGGACCCTTAGCTCAGTGGAGAGTCACGCTACCGACTGAGCTAATGTGTCGAACATATATATATATATATATATTTTAAATTTGCCTAAGTTCCAGCAAAGCTTTACACACTATATTTATTTAAGGAAAAGCTTTTTTCGCTTCAGCTGTAGTGATTGATTTAATTCAAGAGGCAGCCATTACCTCTCTGTCCAGTGGCAGCAATGTAAAGTGTGAACTGTGTTCTTCTTTTCATTGTAAAAGCCATATCGTGTCCTTTCCTTTTATATGTTTCTATCCACCTTTCCTCTGTACTCTCTTCCAAATATAATATGTATAGCTAATTATAAATGATTGTCATTGAATGGGTTGGAGCCCAGTTTACTTTCATGAGGGCTCATTGGGCTTTAAAATCTAGTAGTGAGGGCTACCAACTTACCTGCAATAAAAAAAAGGATTGTAATTTGTTGTCAGTCACTGCGTCTGAGCCACACGGCCTTGGGGGAGACCACCGTGGGCCAAGTGGTTAACTTGCTCTCAAACGACGTGAGCCGACTGGACTTCATCCTCATACACCTTTGTTATTTGATCCTGGGACCTGTCCAGGCTGTCTTGGTGACGTACTTCATGTGGAACATTATCGGTGTCTCCTCCGTCCTGGGCGTCTTGGCCACCCTGCTCTTCATACCCCTTCAAGGTATGAGCGTGTGGTTGCATGCAAGGGGGGAAAATATTTAAATTGTTGATGTTGAGGAATAAAAAGTTTGGGGTTGAAAAATGTTAGAATCGGAATCCTTTAATTGTTTCGAAATTCTTAGAACTAATATTATTTTGTCAATCCAGGATACATCGGCAAGAAGATTGCTTCGCGGCGACTGAGATCAGCCATCAGGACAGACGAGAGAGTGCGTCTCATGAACGAGATCATCTCCGGTATCCAGGTCATCAAGATGTACACCTGGGAGATCCCTTTCTCCAAGGTCGTCGCAGCCGCCAGGAAGTTAGTTCCAACTTGTCAATCTCAATACACTCTACACGTCTTGATTTAAAGAGGAAGACCTTTTCCTGACACCTTGTCTCGGTAGCGTGCCTGCTTACTCAACTAAGGCTTCATGGGTTCAATTCCCAGCATGGCTGAAAAATTTATATTTGCTAAAATGTGTTTTTCACCTCTTGCATTAATGAATTAATGACCCGGGGGATTGGGTGTTGCGTCTTTAAGTTGGTTAAGTCCTGCGCTGATGTAATCAGTTGATTCATTGGTTTCCAGACTGTCTTGGTCAGTTTACTAGAACACCTCCATTTTCTTCTCTCCTTCCACAATTCTTGCTTCTTTAATGGCTTCTATTCTTCTCCTCTTCCACACATGCTGTTTTATATATATATATTTAAATAAAAATAGAATTAGGTTGAATTTTACGAATCTGAATCTCGAATCCGAATATTCATTTAACTTTTGAATATCAAATTAGAATATGAATCTTGGAAAAAAATAATAAACCTTAGAGGAAATAGAAATATATCGAAATAATAGAAAAAAATAGAAAATAGAAATAGGTGCTAAATAATAACATTCTTTCTTAAAATCCAATCACTATAGCATTCAGTTAAGAGTTAAATTACTGGTCTGGGGCCTGGTTGTTGACTTTGTCCCATAATTATGTTGGTTCTGAACCACCATTAGGTAGTATTAAAACTTGAAAACAAATTTCAATCGAAAAGTTCAGATTTTTTTAAAGAGATTTCTGAGTTTCGAATCCGATATTATCTCGAATACTCTTAAGGATTCGAGGATTCCTTGATTAATATAACAATATGAACCTCGTAAAGTTTTCCTTGGAAGATAAATTCAACCTCTCTTGTGTTTTGTTTTGTTCCCAGGAATGAGATCCACGAGATTAGGATCACGTCGTATCTCCGAGCCATCATGTATTCCTTTCAGATGTTCACAACCAGGTTGACACTCTTCTTCACCTTGCTCATGTATGTACTACTGGGCAACGACATCACCGCTGAGAAGGCTTGTAAACATTCTTTATCGCTTAGTATAGTCTTACCTGGTCGATGTTCCCGTCTTAAACCTGCCCCAAATGACGGTGTTTAAGGGTGAAGGGTGAAATTCTCTTGTTGCAGGTGTTTGTGGTTGCGTCCTTCTTCAACATTATGAAACTGAGTATGACAGACTTTTTCCCCCGAGGGATCGCCAACGCGGCGGAAGGAATAGTTTCCATAAAAAGAATACAGGTATGTTTTAATTTCCTAGATTAAGTTAAAAGAATATATTACTCGTAGATTTGCTAAATGACACCTGGTCATGATAATCGAACCAAGGATCCTTGTCTTAGAATGTCAATCCACTACCACTGGGATAACCAGAATCTGTCCCTTGCTAAAGAGGTCACTCTTCACTTGTAGTTTTGAGGCAGAGTCTGTGATGGACATGTGACTTTGTCGGCTATTTGAATCTATTATTGGATACCCTGATTTGTGGTGAAAAAATTATTGGATTTTGATTGAAAATGTTTCATTTTTGTATTAAAAGTCTGAAAATACAATGCCCTTTTTGGCTGAAAATTGTAAAAAAAAAAGAACTAAAACTTAGTGGTAAAGTGCCAATTATGGAAAAATTATGGCTAAATTTCTCATAATTTATTTAACAATGAGGTGGCCCAATGGCCAAACAATTTTAAACTAATGGAAACTGATAAAAAATAAAGAAGAAGGAAAAATAAACTAATACGTGTACATTAAATGAACGCCCGCCTATGGAAAGAGGAAGACATGTTTGAAGAATCCAACGTACGAAGGTAACATCATCTTTGTTTCTTACGTCGTCTTAAATTTTGGACATATTTGCCGTTGGTCACAATTTACAGATCATAAAAAGCCAACACGACACATCTTTTACTTCTTTACCAATAGTCTTTGTTCGAGGGAAATACATTTTCTAAAATGGGAATTGTGATTGGTTGGAAGAGAAATAAACAAAAATATACGTTTTTTAATCTCCTATCTTTGGTTTGCTTGCAAATTGTATCCATAATGTTTCTATTTGTTGCACCTTACCACTTAAAAAAAAGTTGATTTTTTACCATATCTAACAAAGATTAAATATTTGATTTTCCGACTTTTTATGCCGAAATCCATATTTTTATTGATCGATTTTATTTACCACTGATTTAGTTGCCCTAATTAAGGAACGTTCTTATTTCAGACCTTTCTAAGCTATGAGGAGCTAGCCTCACTAAAGGATGCGCGTGAAGTGTTGAGGACGGACGTGAAAGACTCTGTGGTGATGTTGTCTTACAAGGACAACTCCGACAGCGAGAAGCCAGACGTCCTTAAGAACGGCCTTCCCCCCGGCTCCGGGCTGGGTGTCACCATGAGCCATGTGACCGCCAAGTGGTTCTCGGAGAGCGTCGAGAACACGCTGACCAACATCAACTTGACTGTGAAGCCAGGGAGACTGTTGGCCGTCATCGGTCCGGTGGGTGCCGGAAAGGTCTGTTACCGCTCAAACCCTCGCGAACAAATGTTTCCCTCTTTTAGTAAGTTGTGTTTCACGGTTCACACTCCCTCCTGGTGAGTTCCGACAGAATGAAACTTAGGTTTGGGAAGTGGGCGGTAACGATAGATTGTCTTTAAGAGGCAGCCATTACCTCTTTGTCCAGGGCTTTGTTTTTAATATAATTAGGGCTGTGTTAGTAGGTATGTTTCTTTTCGAATTAAGTTTGAAAAAAAAAACACTTTATTCACATTCTAGTAATATAGAACAGTATTTGTACAGGAAATATTTAAAGTTAATGGTTCTTAACTATCCATGCATAAACCACAAATACAAACATTTTTTAATGTAAAAAATTATGACCACACAAACTCAGTTTTTTTTAAATCAGACAAAAGGAAATATTGAGGAACTCTAATTGCTATAAATTGAATTCTTAGAATTGAATAAAATTAGGTTAACTCAAGACCCGCTCCGGGGGGTCATTCTCGTGTTAGACTGGACTGCCAATGACTGGGAGATCAGGGTTTGAATCCAGTTTGGGTGTATTGAAGGTGCAAATGTTGATACACTTTCTCCAAACTAAACCTTCCTCATCCCTTACACAGAAGAGTAATTAGTACATATGTGTATAACCTGAACATATGGTGCAAATAAAAAACAACTTAAATTGAAATATTTGTAATAAAATTGAAAATTCCAAGTACATACTTGAATTTAGGGTGGACCCTTGAATTTTTCGGATCCTTAAGTATATTAAAGATTCAAGAATTTGCATCTTTGAATTATTATTATTATTTCCTCCTATCTTACTAGTGAAATATGTTTAGAGTTCCAATACTGCTTATCGGTGGTTCAGAACCGATTATAATTATAGTACGAACTTAACAACCACACTCCAGACCAGTAATTTAACACTCAACTGAATGTATGAATGTAAACATTTAGTTACTCTTTGTATTTTATATTGATATTTATATTTCCTCCAATATTTATAATTATTCCAAGATTCAGATTCATATTCAAGATTTAGGATTTGAAGATAAATTGGATACTTGGATTCGTAGAGTAGTTGATTTGACCCAATTATAAGTTTTCTAGTTTTGTAAAAAAAAAAAAATTAAGTGTTGAAACCACTATTAAAACTGTACTCAAACTTTCTATCACTCGTGCATCCCTGAACGTAATCCCTAAACGCAATCCCTGAACGTAATCTCTCGTTCCAGACCTCGGTGCTCCACATCATGCTTCGGGAGCTCCCCCTCGCCAGCGGCTCCGTCACCGTCCAGGGCAAGATCTCGTACGTGGCCCAGGAGCCATGGCTGTTCGCCGGCTCGGTGCGTAACAACATCTTGTTCGGGGAGTTATATGACCGTGAACGTTACAGGGAGGTGGTCAGAGTGTGCGCCCTCCGCAGAGACTTGGAGCTCCTGCCTCACGGGGACAAGAGTGTGGTCGGGGAGAGGGGGATCTCGCTCAGCGGGGGGCAGAGGGCCCGCATCAACCTCGCCAGGTGGGTTCGTAACGCCTACGTCACTTAAGGAGGGATACAGATTATTTTACCAAAACCATCTTTTAAAGGTTATATTTGGAAGACGCTACAGGAAAGGTGGACAGAAACATATACACAATATGGCTTTTACAGTGAAAAGAAGAACACTGTAAATACTTTACACTGCTGCCACTGGACAAAGAGGTAATGGCTGCCTCTTGAAGAAAATCGATTGTCACCGCCCAATCCCCCGACCTAGGTTTATTTGTTTCTATCCACCTTTCCTGTACCTTCTTCCAAAAAATATCACAGCATGCAATTAAATTACTATAGATTTGTTATTACATTTATACTAATTTGGATTAGTACACCTCGTTTACTATGAAAGGTACAGACTAACCTTTATTGATTACGCCATGGCCCTATCATAAAAGCTACACCATAGTGTAACCCTTTAAGGTAAGCTTCCTTTCAGGGCAAACGAAGGATACCTACATAAAAATTACAAAAACTTAAACATTAAGTGGGTAATTTAGATTTTAATAGATTTACACTTTTTTTCGATTCACACTTTAAAGTGTTTTTGAAGCTTCACACTCTCGTAGTTATAGATTTATTTTAACTTCAATATTTCATGGTTATGATTTATTTACCTCTTGGATTTTCTAGTAACATAACAAAACTTATTTTCTTGTTCTCTGATGGGATCTACAAGATCAAGGGTTTACAACTGGTGGCCTTTGATGCTTTTTTTTTTTTTTTTTT
>CABFWO010002719.1:94242-110684 GCA_902155825.1 Timema genevievae
CCCTGTCCTCACGCCGGTGCCCCTGTCCTCACGCCGGTGCCCCTGTCCTCACGCCGGTGCCCCTGTCCTCACGCCGGTGTCCTCATGTCAGTGTTCTTGTCCTCAGGGGAGTATCGAGGCCGAGGGAACTTACAGCGAGCTACAAGAGAGTGGCCTTGACTTTGCCAAGCTCCTGGGGAACCAGGAAGGGGAGGAATCTGACAATGAGACAATGTCGGTGCACGACGGATCACTACGAAGACGACGTTCGCCCAGACAGAGACACTCCTCTCTGGGGGTAAGGATTCATCGACCAACATTTGTAGCTATTAGGATAGGTACTTTGTATTGTTTAAAATTTGTTTTGGTGTATATTTGGAAGAAGGTACAGGAAAACGTTGGTAAACATCTTATTAAAACAGAGTATGTTGTGTTTGTTGTGAGCTCACGGGGAGGTTATGTTCACAGAGCAGCAGCTCCTCCGTGGACATTGTCGGTAGCAAAACTCTGCCCCCCGAAGATGGGAAGGAGCTACGGACCCGAGGGAAGCTAAACTTCTCGGTGTACGGCGCATATTTCTCTGCGGGAGGAAGTTGTTTCGCGGTGTTCTTCATGTTCTTTGTGGCCTTCTTGGCACAAGTCCTCTCCAGCGGCACGGACTACTGGTTGTCCTTCTGGTGAGGCTATTAAATGTTGTGTTAGCTAGAAAATATTTTATATAGGATGTCAAACCTTTTATTCTTAGCACCGTTTGAGCTATAAGCCTATGTACTAATTACCCTAATGTGTTAGGGGGAAAAGGTTAAATCAAAGGAAGTGTACCCGCATTTGTATGGCAGGAGTGGGGGGGAAACCATTTAATAAAAACCACCCACAGTACAACCCGACTGGGATAGAACCCTTATCTCCCCGTCATCAGTAGTATAATAGTCTATTGCGATAGGGACACCTTAGGCCATGTGGCCACCGAAGTGGGTGATGTAAAACTAGAGTACTAAACATCCTTGATTATTATTGTTATTAAAAGAATCGATCTTACTTCAACAGATTCCAATATCTTTATTAACCCGTTTCACTTTATTACTACCTAATTGTAAATATACCGAAGATAAACTTTGTGTTTTTGTAATTTTGTACAAATCAAACATAACCATTTTGCAAAAATAAATGTTTTACTATCTACCCATTTTAGCTATTTTTCAACCTCAATGTACTATGAAAATAAATAAATGAATAACATATTTTTATATGATTTTAGATACGTGAAAAAAGGATTTAAATTGTAAATATAGAGGAATATAAGTTGAGAATCATATCCCTTGTATGGTTAACTTGCTTGGCATTTACTTTACTTTACATCCCTTACTGTTCAGCCTATTGTCAGTTTTTTATCCAAGTCATATATTTCCTACTACCGGCTGGCTAGGCCTGTCGTAGCTTTGTATGCCTTCTAATATAACTTAAGACTAGGACAGACACAACATCCAGTCCCCCAGCCATTAATCATCACTGTGAAAGGGTAAACCCATATTTCACCAATTATATATTTTTAGGCCATGCCGGGAATCAAACCTAGGACCATTAGTTCAGTAGACAGACACGCTACCGACTAAGCCAAGGTGTTGGATTGCCCTTGCTTAAAATATTTTACATAAATCACTAAACAATAATTTATTTGTGATTTGGCTTCAAATTCTTTTTAAGTCCAAGATCAAACATTGATCTTGGTAGACTTCTTGTTTTTTGAAGAAAGCTATTTCAGTTGTGCTATTCTTTACATAACAGCTTTAAATGGCCAGAATTGAAAATACATTTATTATTTTAGCTGTCGATATTTTTATTGGCGAATCTTCATAATGTTAGAGTTTTTAATCGAAGCAAAGTCAAAATAGATTTTTTTTTTCAAAGTCAAGTCAAAGTTTTGTGCACCCAAGAGTACTTGGAAAGTTGTACCAAACTAAACACATTTTTTCCACCGAACTTTTCGCTCCAACAGGACAGATACAGAAAGTCGAAGGAAAACTGCGATGCTCAATACGACCGATACATCCCCCTATAATTCTACCGACTTGACCTTGGACAACTTCACCTTGTGGAAGAGTGACAACGGCACGTACGCTACCGAATACTCGTCGCTACTCTCCGAGGAAATGTGCATCTACATCTTCGCTGCTCTGACGGTGGCCACAGTGGTGGCTGTAATCTACCGGTCGATGGTGTTCTTCACCCTGTGTATGAAGGCTTCCATCAACCTCCACAACACCATGTTCAAGTGTATCACCAGGGTCCCCATGAGATTCTTCAACATCAACCCTTCAGGTTGGCCAACCCTCCACAAGTTCATTCTTTGAGGACTGCATGTAGCTATATCCAAATATGTCTGACTATTCTATAATAATTGCTGCCTCAGATGGTGATCTTTCCTGAATCCCGCTTATTTAAAATTTAAAAAATAGATGGACCTTGACTCTAATAATAAAAAAATTTAACTTTGAGCCAATGTGGCTGATGGAATGAAATAGTCAATTTTTATCGTTTGATAGCCAAGACCCAAATAATTAATATACCGCAGAACTAAATGGTGAGCCTACATAACAAATTATGTTCACAATTTTGATAATAGGTAGGACTACCATTAAAATTATTTATACACTGGATATCATCTCTGAGGGAGCTGAATGACTACTATTGAGGAACAGCGTTGTCATTCTCATGTTTTCATGTGGTCAATCCCCCCTCAAATATAAGACAAGTTTGGCAACGCTGGTTAGTCAATGTTACCAGTAGCTCCTTAACGCAGTATACCTCCTTCCAGCGTGATTTAGGGTGAGGAGATTTGGAGACATTTAACCGAGAGAGAGAATAAAGAGGTCTGCAGCTCCCTCAGTGATGATATTGGGTGTAGCACTTTAATTTTAAATGCTTAGATAAATGCCTTTACTACCTCGGTTTTAGTGTTGAGGCACATACCTACTCTTGTTGAACATTATAATGTTTTTATTCTACAGGCCAGATACTGAACAGGTTCTCCAATGACATGGGAGCTGTAGATGAAAAGTTACCGTTAATATTAATTGAATGCTTGGAGGTAATTAATATTTTATATTTTAATACTCGTATAGTTTTGCTAGCTAGTATAAATTATGTAATTAAATAAAACTAGATAACAGATGTATTCCAACGCCTTAGCTCAGTCGGTAGCTTATCTGTCTACTGAACTAAGAGTCCCGGGTTCGATTCCCGGTATGGCTGAAAATGTATCATTGGTGAAATGTGGGTTTACCCTTTCACATTGATAAATTAAGGGCCGGGGGACTGGATGTTGTGCCTGTCCTGGTCTTAGGTTAGATTATAAAGCATATGAAGCTACGACAGGCCTAGCAAACCAATGGTGGAATAAATATAGCTTGAATAAAAAACTGACCCAGGCCACAGGCTGGAAACGGTAATGGATGTAAAAATAAAAAAATAAAAGCAAAAAGATAACAGATGTCTGATTAATAGACTATTTAGCATTATGAAGAAATTTGTTTCAATATATGTGTTTCGATAAATATGTTTCTAAATAACTTTACTCTTTGAGTTAAACTTTCTAATCATATCTTTGTTCTTATGTTAGCTTTTATTTAGTATAAGTTTCTAATTTTAAATCATAATAGTTTTAAGTTTATGATAACGTCTTTTTATTAAAGTGATATGAAAATATGCAAACAATTTTAAAAAAAGTATTAATTTTGATATACCAGTACCATCATCATCAACTGTTTACAGCCTGTTAGGTCAGTTTAGTAAAATGCCTCCATCTTCCTCTTATCCTTCCACCACTCTTCCTCCTTTAATTTCTTCCATTCTTCTCCTCTCATTTGAACACTTTCTATTATCTGCTCCTCCCTTCTCTTTCTTGGTCTCCCTTGCGGGTTTTATTCCCCTACATTCTTCATCTCCATCATTCTCCGGGATTTTAACTCTGATCTACTTCGTTATTGGCAGTCACAGTCTATTGTGAGACTGACGCCTTAGACCTTTCGACCACAAAAGTGGATTTTAAAACACTTTAAATATTGATGAAATATAACTTTACACTTTCTCGTGATTATATATTAATGTTTCGATTATTTTTTTCCCCCCCCCCAGATTGGTTTTGCTCTGGTTGGTATCCTGACTCTAGTGGCTTTCGTCAACTACTGGATACTACTCCCGACTGGTATTATCTTGGTTTTATTTTACGTGTTGAGGTCAGTCTACGTGGCCACCTCCAGGAGCGTTAAGAGGCTCGAAGGAATCAGTAAGTTAACACAATCCACTAAAGCTAATTAAACTGAAGTAGTATGAAAAGTACCACAGTTTCAGAGTTCGAAGCGAACACAAATCAGATATATGAAATATTCTCAAAGTCACTAGATGTTAGAATACTTTACAAAACTGACTCGACCATGGGCTGGAAACTGTTCTTGATGATGGCTCGGTTTATTCTGTTCCCTCTTGTGCTTCCAGCGCGCAGTCCTGTGTTCAGTCATCTGAACGCCTCTCTGCAAGGTCTGTCCACAATCCGAGCGTTTGAGGCGCAGAAGATTCTAGAGAAGGAGTTTGACAGCCACCAGGTTTGTGGCGCAGTTTACAATTTGGGATGTTATCATTTAACTTTGTTTACCTGCCTCAGTGGTCGGATTGTCTAAGGCAGAGGTTCCCAATTTTTTTTGGCCACGGAACCCTAATTGATCATACTTTTTTTGGCGGAACCCCATTTTGATAATAACAAAAGTGATTGTACCTTGTAGTGTAGTTTGAATATTTTCATGTTTGACATGAAAAGAAAGAATAATTATAAATAAAAAATTATTATTATAAGTATTATAAAACATTTTTCGTACAAAAAAAAGTAACTATTTAATGTGAAGAATGAAATTTTTTCACATATTTACTTATAATAGCACTAAAATTAGGCTGTCTCGACAGGTGCACCGCCCCGCCACCCCGCTCCGCCCGCGCTGTTTGATACTAGATATACTTACAGCGGCGCGGCTATGTTATGACTGTTTTCTACGAACGTTTTAGTTAATTCTCAGACAGAACTCGGAACCCCTTTGACCCTTCCACGGAACCCCAGGGTTCCGCGGAACACCTTTTGGGAAACGCTGGTCTAAGGTGTCGCTCTCGAGTTAGACTGGACTGTCTATGACAGGGAGATTGGGGGTTTGAACCTTGATTGAGTTTATTAAGTAAGGTTTTAATTAAATGGTTTTACAATCTCCTTTTATTATTATTATTATTATTATTATTATTATTATTATTATTATTATTGTTTAGCACCGTGTCTTACTACCCATTCGGGTTATTCGCTTAAGTACTAATTACACTAATGGATTAGGAGTTGGGAAGGTTGAATTTAGAGGAAGTGAACCCGAATTTGCGTGGAGGGAGAGTGGAAAACCATTCAGGAAAAACCTCCAGTTCACCCGACCGAGATTCGAACCTCGATCTCCCCGTCCTCGGTGGTCTGACTCAACACGACTGGCGCGTTAGCCAACTACGCCACTGAGGCGGGTCGAAATAAAATAATAACTCTAGAAAACAAAATATCAAGATCATATTTTTATTAAATTTTAGTAATGTATCAAGTCTATTCTCTTTAGAAAGTTAAACAATCCACAAGTCTAACTTAAGATTTGAATTCCAAAATAGATTCTGTCGAATCTAGGATCTGTTTTGATTTTAAATTCAGAGTTCAAATCTTTAATCTCCTTCAGGATCCTAAGGACCAATCTCTAGACTAAACTAAACTTGCGTATGCTAACGATAAGTCCTGTGAACTTTGTTTCAGGACCTTCACTCTACCGCGTTCTACCTGTCCATAGCGTCAAACCGAGCGTTTGGTATGTGGCTGGACGTGGTCTGCTTGTTCTTTGTGACGTGCGTCACGCTCAGCTTCCTTGTCCTTGGCGGAGGTTAGTTATTTTGACACGGACGAAAGATGTGGTTTGCTTATTCATATTTTCTATTTAATCTCGAGAGTTTTTGAATTTTATAGTGAACAAAGTCCCATAGTATTTCCTATTGTCTGATTAAAAAAAGAAAAGTCATCCAACTAGGTTCTTTTCTTTCTTTCTTTTAACATCACATCCTACCACCTGTTTGGGTTATACACTAATGTTTTAAGGATTAGGAAGTATTAGAGCAAGGGTACCCGCATTTGCGTTGAGGAAGAGTGGAAAAACATTTAGGAAAAAACCACGCTCAGTCCACCCAACCAAGATTCGGACCTCGGATCTCCCACTCATCGGCGGTCTAATCTACTGCGAGAGTAGCGCGTTAGACCATGCGGGAACCGAAGTGGGGATTGAATTTACTGTAGAGATGGGTCGAATCCACTATTTCTCGAATCCGAATCTACATTTCATTTTTGAATCTCGAATCTGAATCCTAGCAAACTGTTGGAAATTTTAATGATTTACAAATAAACCTGCATTACACAATAGAGGCCTAAACTGTAAATTAAGATTTATTTCAATCATGTTTCAATTTTAATCAACCCCAGCCACTCCTCACAAAATACAGGTTGAAATCCAGCCAAATTAAACAATCTAGACTCATATTATTGTTTAGAAATCAAATCAATCAAAATTTGAGTGTCTTTTAGTTATTTTTAATAATGTTGTTAGAATGAGTTAAGTTTCTAAAAAAACATCAACTTCAACATCAACTTTAATCATTATAGATGTGTTATAATTTATTTTAATAATAAATAAAAAATAAAATTACAAACATATTTTTAATAAAGACTAAAACAACATGCTTAACAATTAAACCTACATTGGAAATAGTGAACTCAATAATGCTTAATTATGTTTTATCATTATATTCTTATATATCTACTATCTATCTTCACATAGAAAACAAGAAATATATTCGACTCTTACAATATGTTCATTCCCATTTTATTAGGCAGGACTACCTTTGAATATTTTTACAACAAATGCATGTACACTTCCTTTTAGTTAAACCCTCCTCATCCCTAACACATTATCGTTACTAGTACAGACACGCATATAACTCGAAAGGGTAGTGAAACGCGGTACTAAAGATAATAATTTAAATTTATGTTTTTGGTTTATCTGACACCTTAGCTCAGTCGGTAACGTGTCTGTCTCCTCGGCTAAGGATCCTGGGTTCAATTCCCGGCATGACCGAAAAATGTATCAGTGGTGAAATGTGGGTTTACTCTTTCACATTGATGGATTAACAGTCGGGGGACTGGATGTTGTGCCTGTCCTAGTCTTAAGTTTGATTATAAGTCATATGAAGCTACGACAGGTCTAGCAAGCCGGTAGTGGAAAATATATGGCTTGGATAAAAAACTGACCACAGGCTGGAAACAGTAATTGATTTCAAAAATAAGAAATGAATCTATTACAGAAATTCAGGTTGAAATATTTCTAGAATAAATTTTATCTTATATTACTAGAACTCGAAAAAACTTTGTTCTCATTAAAACTTGATTTAAACTATACTCAAAGAAATAAAAGGGGTACAAACACACCCTTATTTCTTATTGTTCTCTTTGTGCTAATCTTAATTAATACATTAAACGTTGTTCCAGAAAATTTCGGAGGTGACGTAGGTCTGGCCATCAGCCAGTCGATTGGTCTGACCGGAATGTTCCAGTGGGGGATGAGACAGTCAGCGGAGTTGGAGAACCAGATGACCTCGGTAGAGCGGGTGCGAGAGTACAGTAAATTGGACAGCGAACCAGCCCTTGACTCGGAACCTGGTTAGTGCAGGTTTGCCAAACATGACTATATCCGAACAAGGAACCCCCCAACGGCACATGTGAAATGAAGACTTAAAATGCGAGATAGTCGTTCATCTTCATGATGAACTGTTTCCAGACTGCGGCCAGGTCAGTTAGTAAACCGCCTCCATCTTTTTTTGGGCCTTCCACCATTCTTCCTCCTTTAATTGCTTCCATTTTCCTCTCACTTGCACATTTTTTGTTACTTACTCCTCCCATCTTTTTAGTGATCTTCCTTGTGGTATTTTTCCTAAATACTTCATCTTCATCATTCTCTTTGTGATTCATTCCTCTTTCATCCTCATTCTTTCTTCCTTCACTAGCTTCTGTACTGTAACGCCTTCATGGCTAGGTTCAACCATGACGTTTCAAAAAAATATAAATAGTTTATAAACTTTATAATACCTTGTCGGGTAGATCAGACGTTACCTCTCGGTTGTTCATATACGAGTGAACTGTCCTACCGCCAGGCGAAGGCGCAACTCTCTCTCCTGTGCTCGCAGCGCCTGGTGGCGGTCTCACCAACCATCACCGGCAAAGGAGTAGGAGAGTATGCTACAGTACTCCCTGTCGGATAACTTCATTCCTTATCCTGTTTCTCCTCGTGACAACTAACATGCTCTCCTAATCTCTCTCACATTTATTGTCCATGTTTCCGCTGCATATCCTGCTGATACAAAGTGCGCCTTATCTATCTTTATTATAACAATGATATAGACCTGCACTTGTGAACACACAGACTAAACATCAAGCTTGCCTAGTCTATTTTGATGGTGACGAGTGCAGGGTTTGAATTCCAGCCATGTGTACTCATTGTCCCCCCCTTCCCCTAAATGGTTTCTTGCTCTCCTCGCATACAAATGTATTTACATCTACTCTAAATTCCACCTTACTCATCTGTACCCTAAAGGTGTATCTAAACGCTGAGCCTGAAAAACGCAGACAAGCAATACAGGCTCAACCTCAGATATTATTACTAAACCATTAAACTCTTTAATTTCCTTTTGTTTGTTTCTAAATAGATGCACCCCTCTTGATAATCCACTGCCCCTGGTTTATGTGACCGTTCGAAGTTTTTAAGTTTTGTCATGTCGGCATCTTTCCAGGCAACAAACCAGCCAAGGATTGGCCCACTCGGGGGAAGATAGTATTCAGCAACATCTCTCTACGGTACAGCAAGTCTGACCCACCCGTGTTGAAGAACCTCAACTTCACCATCGAACCATGCGAGAAGGTGAGAACTCGGCCAAACACGAATACAAATATTACATACCTGCTTACTTGCTTACTTTATGACGTTAGGACCACTAAGCAGGGATTGCTGCTTGTTTTATTCACCCGATTCATCCAGTGAGCAGGTTTGGATCCTGGCTTTGTGCGCCCAATTGATCCAGTAAGCAGGGCTGGATGCTGGCTATATGCGTCCGATTGGTCCAGTGAACAGGGTTGGTTGCTGGCTATGTGCGCCCAATTGGTCCAGTAAGCAGGATTGACTGCTGGCTTTGTGTGCCCGATTGGTCCAGTAAGCAGGGTTGGCTGCTGGCTCTGTGCACCCGATTGATCCAGTAAGCAGGGTTGGCTGCTGGCTATATGTGCCCAATTGGTCCAGTAAGCAGGGTTGGCTGCTGGCTCTGTGTGCTCAATTGGTCCAGTAAGCAGGGTTGTCTGCTGGCTCTGTGTGCTCAATTGATCCAGTAAGCAGGGTTGGCTGCTGGCTCTTTTTGGTCGACAAGACCTATAAACAGGATCTTCCTTACAAGCCGAACTGAGGCATGTTCATTCAGACTGGTTCAGTCTGATCATCATTTAGGAGGAGGAACAGAATTAGATAAACCGAGTCATCGTATGTTCCAGATTGGTATCGTGGGGAGAACAGGGGCCGGCAAGTCGTCTCTTATCTCGGCCCTGTTCAGGCTCGCCAACACGGAGGGCAGTATAATCATCGACAACATACACACAGCGATCATCGGACTGCACGATCTGCGCGCCAAGATTTCTATCATCCCTCAGGAACCTGTCCTCTTCTCCGGGACTCTGCGCAACAACCTGGACCCTTTCGAGGAGTACTCTGACTCTGTGCTGTGGAACTCTCTGGAGGAGGTGAGTTTCACTAGCTCAGACCTTGTGGAACTCTTTGGAGGAGGTGATTTCCAATAGCTTAGACTGTGGAACTCTTTGGAGGAGGTGAGTTTCACTAGCTCAGACCTTGTGGAACTCTTTGGAGGTGATTTCCAATAGCTTAGACTCTGTGGAACTCTTTGAAGGAGATGAGTTCAATTCAGAATCAACATAAACATTCTCAAAAGATAAAAAAAAAAATTCAAATCTGTTTTAAGGATTGATATATAATTTATATTTATTGAATTGGTAGGAACACAGCACATGGTGGACACACAGACTAAACACCAAGCTAATTTCCTTTGCGAAGGTCAATATTGGTATAGGGTACATCCTGTAGATAACTCCTCTGTCTGGGTTGCAGCAATAATATATATCAAGAAATAAAATTTTAAAATACGAATAAATAAGCATTTTTTCCTAAACATGGTTGATTGTGTGGCTCACTTTCTAAGGTTGAACTAAAAGAAGCCATCAACGAACTCCCGGCTGGCTTAAATCACAAGGTTTCTGAAGGTGGTTCCAACTTCAGTGTCGGCCAGAGACAGTTGGTATGCCTGGCGCGCGCCATCATCAGGAACAACAGGATACTGGTCATGGACGAGGCCACTGCCAATGTTGACCCGGGGTAAGTGATCATGTGAGTACTTGAGAATTCGACTTCGGGTCGAGCTTTTAGTAGCTTGTCGAACTCGACTTTGAAGACTTTTACAACTTGAAAAATTTGACTATTCGGAATTTTTAAATTTTTTTAAAGTTAATTTTGTTCTTAAAAATTCGGCGTTAATTAATTTGCTTCACTTTTAAGATATATTATTTATTTCATAGCAAATAGATTCCCTTAATAGTCCCTTTTTTTTTAGATAAAAAAATGTACAGTTATATTAAATTTATTTTAAAATTTGAATGTGACTCTTTTTTCCCCCACAAAAATATTTCATTCTAAGAAATGAATACTTGTGTTTATGCTTTATGCATGGGTCTATTACAAATATTCAACCTGAAATAGCTCTTAGACAAATATTGCTCTTTATAACTCGGAACTAGAAAAAACTGTTTTCATTCAAACTCTACTTGCACATACCTAATATTATGAGGTTTCTTGGTTTATATAACAATTTGTTTTAAAAGTAAGGGCTGGTTAAATAAAAGAAAGCATTAATTCAAACAAAATGTTTCCATCAGAAATAAAGGAAGGAGGGAATGGTCGATAAAGGTTTTTTTACTTTTTTTTTGTGCACTACACATTATTTATTGGTCATTTGGGGCTTCCACATTTAAAAAGGAATTAGGTCATCATTATTAAGCGAGGTTTATTTTAAACCGCGATTAATCGATATTTTTTATTTATAAATGCATGATGCCGAGCCGTAGCTTTTTGATGCCAGGCCTTAGCTTTTTGATGCCAGGCCTTAGCTTTTGATGCCAGGCCGTAGCTTTTTGATGCCAGGCCGTAGCTTTTTGATGCCAGGCCGTAGCTTTTTGATGCCAGGCCGTAGCTTTTTGATGCCAGGCCTTAGCATTTTGATGCCAGGCCTTAGCTTTTGATGCCAGGCCGTAGCTTTTTGATGCCAGGCCGTAGCTTTTTGATGCCAGGCCGTAGCTTTTTGATGCCAGGCCGTAGCTTTTTGATGCCAGGCCTTAGCATTTTGATGCCAGGCCTTAGCTTTTGATGCCAGGCCGTAGCTTTTTGATGCCGAGCCTTAGCTTTTTGATGCCGAGCCTTAGCTTATTGGTGCCACGCTGTAGCTTATTGGTGCCAAGCTGTAGCTTTTTGATGCCAGGCCTTAGCTTTTGATGCCAGGCCTTAGCTTTTTGATGCCAGGCCGTAGCTTTTTGATGCCAGGTCGTAGCTTTTTGATGTCAAGACAACATTTTTAAACCTTGGCACACCCTTAGTGTAAAGTTTTTGATTAAATGTTGTCGGCCAGAGCTTCTCCCATTGTCCGGCAATTACTGTCCGCAGGACGGATGCTCTAATCCAGAAGACGGTCCGTCGCAAGTTTGCGGACTGCACGGTCCTGACAATCGCACATCGGCTACTCACGGTCATGGACAGCGACCGGACGTTAGTGATGGATGCTGGCAACGTCGTGGTAAGAAGAGTTGCGTTACTTTCTCGATTGCTGTAACTTTGTTTCCCAACTCAACGCAATCGCGCACCTAGTTGTGCACTGCTATCGATGTAACTGTTGTTGTTTCTAGGAACTTGATCATCCCTACCTGCTGATGAAAAATAAAAACGGGTTCCTCTACAATATGGTTCAAGAAACGGGGAAATCAATGGCAGAAACTTTATATAAAATAGCTGAATCGGTAAGCTTCAACTTTATTGGTCTTTAATGCTTCATCTGAACAAACTACGGTCCAATCTTTCATAGGACAGGCCTTATCTAATGGCTAGAATAGAAAAGTTAGTAGATCCCCTGGATATGTCAGATCATGCATTTGTCACTTTTGATAGATATTGTAAATACATATAAAGTATAAAATGACAATAATAATATAGTAATGTTGTGAATTGCATGTTTGCTCGGAAACATGCCCCTAGAGCCTAGACTACACTGGCATACATTTGCCCACAAGTACAGGGGCAGGTGTTTAAAAACTATTTAAATACTGATTGGAAACTGTTTAGGGCATCTTCCCGCAATCATAAATACAGTAGACCTTCCCACACGCGACCTCTGAATATCTGATGGTCCTGCTCCGGTGCTTGTGTTTTTTGTTATTCCTCTTACATGCTCCTATCTTTACCAATTTCTTTTTTCTCTGCTTTGTGTTATTTGTTTCCTCTTTTTGGAAGTTGTGTCGCACGTTTCACACTCCCTCCTGACGAGTTCCGACAGATTGAAACCTAGGTCGGGGGATTGGGGGGTGACAATCGGTTTTCTTTAAGAGGCAACCATCACCCCTTTGTCCAGTGGCAGCAGTGTAAAGTGTGAACTGTGTTCTTCTTTTCATTGTAAAATCCATATTGTGTTTGTTCCTTTTATACGTTTCTATCCACCTTTCCTGTACCTTCTTACAAATATAATACAATTACCTTATTGCAAAATAATGAAAATAAAAAGATTCAACTACTGAATCTTCTATCGATGAATAAATGTTTTGTCTTTTTTTATGGCTTTTAAATGAAGGCTCTACCTCATTAAGAGACATTTCATCTCACAAGGTGGTTTCATTGTGTACACCGCAGCCCACACTCGATTGCACACGATATTTGTGTGCAGCTCTGCATTTTCCCAGGGCACTAGTTTGCAGACGTTAGTACGCAGGCAGTGTTTGTCACTGTGAACCGGGCTTAAGAGGGACACTTTTTTTTTTTAAGGACATCTACTGTCGGCAACCAGGTCATATATTTCATTTGTCGTTCATATCGTGCAAAAAAAAGATGAGCGCTAGATGTATTTCTCTCTCCGACTCCAAGCCTCGTCTGTGTTTGATATGTTATTTATCTATAAGTAAGGACATACAAAATTTACATTTGCAATAACGCGAATTCTCCTGTTTTCACATGAATAACACGAATTTTAAGGTGTTTTTTTTTCTAAATAAACACAATTTCTTTATAATTGGGCAGATACCACGCCATGCAATATAATTTTAAATCAATTCACATTGTGGTAACACCGGCGATAGCGCTATGCCAGGGCTGCCGTTTAAACTGATAGTAAACATTTTTGGTGATTTTAAAGGTATAAAACATTTCACACGATATATGAATATTTTTAAGGACTTAGGCTTTTTTTAAATTTACTTTTTTTAACATTAAAAATCACGATTTCTACTTATCCAAATTTTTTTTAAATGATTACTAATTTGACCCGGATTTACGTAAATAGCAACATCACTTTAAAACCTGCTTTGTTGGCCACGTGGCTTAACGCGCTACTCTCATGTTGGACTAGACTACCGAAGACGGGGAGATCTGGGGTTCAATCCCGGTCGGGTGCACTGAGTGTGGTTTTTCTTAAATGGTTTCCCACTCTCCTTCCATACAAATGCAGTTGCACTTCCTCTCCATTAAACCTTCCTAATCCCTAAACCATTAGTGTAATTAGTACACACCCGAAAGGGTGGTAAGACGTGGTGCTAAAAAATAAAAATAAAAAAAGACATCATTTTCGGGATAAAATATTGTCGCTTTTTGAGAAAAATAACACCACTTTCCTCCTAAAATCAATCTCCCCTTTGTCACCTGTAAGTGAGTTGTGTCTTTGTTTCAGAACTACAAAAGCCGATCTCATCAGAAAGGTTTGTAACGAAGCTGAAAGAACTCGGCCGGTTTGTGTGTCGCAGTACACTCTGGGTTTATACACGTGGCAATAATGTTCTTTATAGTTTATCTACATGTATTTTTATAATGCTCTTGTTATGTTTCTACACTTTGATATTGAGGTAGAATTTAAAATGATTTTTGAAGATGTTCATTTATTGTTGATATATTTAAAAAATATATATATAATAGAAATTTTAACAATGTTGACACTTCTGTTAATAAATCGAATGGGGTACATACATGTTGATAAAAATAAAATACATATGTTTTTATATTACTTATGTATGACTAATAATGTTAGATATTTTTTAACTTTTTTACTTTGTATCCAAAATAGGGATGGACAGGAATTACATTTTTACAGTGGGGCTGGGAAATCGGTCAAAATTTCGGGATGGGAACGAGAAATTATAAAAATTATGCTCTAGAATAATTTTAGATTATAAATATAACACTACTTTAATCTTTGCTCCCTGTCTGGCTCTTTAACAACGGGTGGGCAGATCTGAATGGTTGACCTTGGAAAACGACTTCCTCCCCTCACCCTCCCCCCCAAAAAAATGATAGAGTAGATATGTCTGTGTCCTTCACTAAATCTCTCAAGTTATCTTGCAATGGTGAGTCAGCATTAAGTGCAAGAACACGAAGCATGCACTGTTTTCCGCCTGAAACTTTTCGAGAAATAACCAATCCCACACTACTTACAGGAATGGATAAATTCACGACCCCTTTTTCCAAGCAATAGGGATCTCGTCCACCCCTAATTTTAAAGTGATATATTTGATGAGATTCGCTTTTTTCAATTCGAAGTGAACCCCAACCGAATATATAAAGTAAAATGTTTTCAAAGCTGTATTGAAAGTCAAAGTTGTTAATTGTTTTATACATGAAACATTATTTGTATAAATCTATACAGTATATTTGTTTATAAAATGTTTTATTGAACACTCGTTTTCATTCCAAACTGATAAATCCAGTCGCTATCACAACATGCTATTCTATTCCTTAAGAATTGTTCACATGAACATTCATTTGTAATATCTCAGAATGGCTTGAACATAAACTGGGGAAATGGAGCCAAACCGGTATAATAAATTAAACATTGAAAGGATGATGGATGTAACTACACAATTATTTGTTTTGTTGTGTTTTTAATTGTGAATTTTGAGGCCTACAAATTTCTGGTAAATGTGTAGGCCTGGCCCTTCCATCCACCTTTCAAGGTTTTACTGAACAATTTAGTACCTCAAGATTTTGACTAGCTGAGCTTCGTAATTGTCGAAGCTGGAATTTTTTTTTTTCGAAGCTAAGTCGAAGTTTTGAAGTTTCACACGCCCTTATTTTTTTTAACCAATAACATGGCTCCCCAATTACTAAAGTTATATTTTAATGTTAAATTTACATTATCAATTATGTGATTTAATTGATTAACCCAGTTTAAAATATAGGGTTTACATGTAAAATATGACATTGTCATAACAAAGTGAAACACATTTCTAAAGTGAGATACTTAAAAATTATCTTAAAACCCCATCTACAAACTGTGTGTCCTTAGGTCTGTTGTCCGTTGTCTGTAAGAAATTGATGCCGCATTATCAGATTGCTCTGTCAACAAAATCCTGATCCATAAGTCCTTACCTCATAGAAGTTGGTCAACTTTAACTTTATAAGGATTAGTTTATTTGGTCTACCAATCACGGTTAAGTAAATAAGTGTGTGCGCGTCAAAATAAAAGCACCAATGGCAGCGGAAAGATCCGTTGCTAATTTTAGGTTTGATAGTTCAAATTCTGTTATAATTATACTTAGCCTACATTTCAAGTATATTCAAGACTTTTCCTCAAAAAGTTGTTTTATATTCTTTTATTGATCAGCTGACTGCTTGGCGGTTGCTCCTCCCTGTAGATGATTTTCTTTCGAAGAGTTTTATTATATGAAGTCTCTATCTCATTGGTTGGCACAGTCACGTGATTAAGGATACGGAGTCTGTAGAAGGGGCTAATATATCATTTTTCTCTAAAGGTCGGTCAGGCTGTGGCCGGGTCAGTTTAGTAAAATGCCTCCATCTTCCTCTATCCTTCCACCACTCTTGCTTCCATTCTTCTCCTCCCATCTCTTTCTTGGCCTCCCTTGCTGTGTTTTTTTTCCCCTGCAAACTACATCGTTTTCTTTGGCAGCCTCTACTTCTCCATCCTCATCACATGTCCATACCATCTCAGTCTTGCTTCCTCTACTATCTCATGTACTCCAACATCCTCATTACATGTCCATACCA
>CABFWO010002720.1:2623-19011 GCA_902155825.1 Timema genevievae
CCCCCCCCCTTTCAAAGTGTCTAGCACTCCACCATTACTCAAGGCCTCCACCACCACTCCTAATATATTCACCTGGTTGCTTACTACTCAACAAAAGACAAGGACAAGCTATCAACGATGTACTCTCCAAGGAGTGGTGCCGAGTTTTAAGCTGCATCTCGGGGATTTATAGAATGACGTCCAAAGTCAAAAGACAAGGGCTCGAATCCCTGTAAAAGTATAATTTTTCTGAGGTACCTTTGGAAATCATTATTTACAATAAATTTTGTAATTTTTATTTGGTTTATCTATTACTGTAGTCTGTAGAAATATATAAAAATATATTTTCTTCTCTATATTTAAACAAATATAGCCCTTTTGTTTTCAGTGATATAGTTTTTACGGTCGCTACTTACGCTAATTGTTTAAATACGTGTTATAAGGAGGAAAGAATTAAAATAAGTGCACCACCATTTGTTTGTAGAGAAGATAGAAAAAACAAAATGAAAACTCCACTTTGTTATAGGTGATAGGCTATTAAAAAAATTGAAACTATCTTTAAAAAATTAATGAGCCAGAAAAAAAAAGCCAAAGTTGACGAAAAATTGCAATATTTTAATTTTACCTCACTGAAATAGAATGTACACACTGTACGCCTACTTCACTTTACAAATACTTTTCACTTTTTTCGAACACCATACTAACAAAAACATTGTATTCTAAGATCTAAAAAAAATCTGGATTAAATAAAAGCCGGTAAACCAAGTTTCCATACAAAATAATGAATTTATAATCATTATAAAAATGATTATAAGCTATCTAGAACTACTTTTTTCTTTTTTATTGTTACGTTCAATACACAGGTTATTAATAGCTTAATTTTTTTCTAATTTATTTATTTAGCACTACGTCTTACTACCCGTTTGGGTTATATGCCTATGTACTAATTTCAATAATGGTTTAGGGATTAGGAATGTTTAGTTAAGATGAAGTGCACCCGCATTTGCATGAAAGGAGAGTTGAAACACGTTTTAGGAAAAACCACTCTCAGTGCACCCGACCATTATTCGAACCTCGATCTCTCCATCAATGGAAGTTTAGTCTACTACGAGATTCGAACCTCGACCACCTAGTTAATGGTGATCAAGTCGAAGGCTGTACATATAGAACACCACTGCGGGTAACTAAGCTTTGTAAACAAATATTTACTCTTTCTCGACACCTCGTAGATAAAGCATTGTGAACGTCAAAAAATTTGAACTCAAGATCTTGATAAATGTCGAGGTTTCATGACCCCCTGAAAACAAAAAAGTGGTTTTCGCAATGCCGTCTATCCATCTGTCTGTACTTCGGGCTAGAGTCAATACTATTTTACAGATTGGGGATTTCATAAGGTCCTCCGAGGTTTTTAAAAAAATTAGATATCTAACCCAAATTTAAGAGAATAAAATGATTTTCTCGAAATTTGCTCTAACGATAATTAATTTTATATCTAGACACTGTTCATTATTATAAACAAGATGTGAATTCTCATTTTCTCATGAACATGAATTTGAGGATACCTTACACGAGGGAAATTTTCCAATTTTCATCATTTATCCGCAACTATTTGAAATACGTAACAACCAGGGCCCGGAAGTTAATAGCACTGCATCTTTTTTCTGTTAAGTCTATTGCAATGCTAGCTTGTATAAACACATTTTATGACACACTGATACCGAAAACATTACTGTTATTGTGTATATTTTTTCATGTTTAGGCGTTTTTACAGTTTATGGCTTTTCTTTTTGCGTTTTTGCAGTATTTTTGGGGCATTTTTTTCCTGTTTTTACTCTTATCATGCATTTTATAAAATTTTAAGAATCATTACATAAAGATATTTCTCAAGCTAGTTGACTTACTGATGAGTTTTAAGGGTGTAGAAGAGGGTTCTGTAGACTTACACATGTTGTTAATCAAATATTTTTTCAAACGAACCGTTTTACTTAAACAAACAAATAACCTTATTTTGGCACTTCAAGCTAGGTTTGGTAATTTTTACAGAGATACAAATTTGATATTTTAGATTTTATTGGTGCGTTTAGATGATAAATCGTTAACTATTTTTAAGTAACATTGCTCTTATGGAACTTTCTTTAGACTTGGAGGTTAGAGCTTTATCATTGGATGTCTCTGATGACATCTCCAACAAAATTGAAAGCATTAAGGCTGTGCAAGAGTGATAATATTTTTTTATATTTTATTTTTATGGCTGTGAGCCTTTTTAATAAAATAAAAACATTAAAATAAGTAATAATAGAGCAAAATTGTTATGTATTTTTTTTGTTTAAATAGCTATAATGTTTAATTTAACTTAATAATACTAATTCTTCTCCACTTATTAAGTAATACAAGTAAAAGCCTTACTTTTTTTTATGGATGTACGGATAGTATAGCACTAGATGGTAAATATATTTTAGACATGGTTTTTACCATATTTTCCAAAATATTAATTTTTATTTAATAAATAATGAAATTGAATCGGCGGCAGACTTTCTCATTCTTTTACAAACAAATTTCCTAATAGAAAACTATTTTGTGTTTTGAAATTAAATTTAGCTCTCCTTATTTAGCAATAAATACTGATTCATTTGACGTTTTTCATTCAATCGTTATTATCATATTTTCAAAACTGTAGAGGAAATTGCCTGAAATTACGTGATTTTCACATAAATAAATACAGCTAAACCGGGCCGTACCGTTGAGAACCAAACACAGGTAGTGTGTTTTGATTGACAGCGGCGGGCAAGCGAGGAGTGATGAGGGGGAAGAAGGCCATTAGCAAACTTTTCAAAATCAGCTGAGAACAATATTTAGGTAAAAAAACATACAAGTAGTAATATTCAGATATTTTAGACTGTTCTTGCTTGTTAGCTATATAATGTGTGATGTTAGCTAAATAATGTGTGAAAGCTGTACAGTCTATTGTTACCAGTATTCTTTGACATTGTTTAGTTTTATATTTTAAATTGAGCGTGGCTACCATTTAACCGGCATAAATATAATTATATTAATCAATACCGTAACCAGCCAATAATTTCAGGGGGGGTTTGGTGGGCACATCACTCAATTGCCGGAGAATAGAAAATATTATAAATATTAAACACCTCTAGAATCTATCTGAAGTATTTTTTATGGCAACATAGCACCATAGCTGCCGAAGGCTAGAAAAAAATTATAAATACTAAACACCTCTAGATGCTCTCTGAAGTGCTTTTTATGGTAACACAGCACCCTAATTTGTACTTGTACCATAATTTTGATATTGTTTAAACCATAAATAAAGCCATATATATATTGTTCATAAAATTTCGGAGGGTTTTTGAACCCGTAAATTCCTCCCCCCCCCCCTCAACTACGGCCTTGATATTAATTTTTTTTATGTGAATTTTACTGTGTACAAAATACCTAAGCCTCGTCCATTTCCAAGTAAAATATGCAAAAGGAGCAAACGATCCATAGATTTAAAGAAGAGATGTAGAATCCGGAATGAAGAATCGTATTTCACCAGAAACAAATTTGAATAACTTAAAAGGTAAATGTAGTTTGAAAATATTACAACTAATTTTTGTATTTTGTGTTTGTTAAAGTATATTTAGGCTTATTTTATTTGTTTATTTTCTAAAAAAATTCTGCAAGTATGCCTAAAATGTGCCAAATATATTTATGTTGATAAATAAATTGTAAAAAAAAAAAGTGTACAGGCTTGTACATGAAATGTGGCCACGTTAAATTAGTTTCAAACGGAAATGATAGCTAGATTTTGTAATCGAGTTTGTTGGCTACCTAAAGTTTAAAATAGTCCTTAGATATACACAAAAGCTAAGGTGTTGATTATATTACTATATAATTTATAAGTTATAGTTTAGTAACTATAAACCCTAATCAGTATGCATGCCGAGTATATTACACGTTTCTCTGGCTGTTGGTGAGCGGTAAGTCAAGGTTTGAATTCCGGCTTGGTGTAATCTACTAAAGCTTCTTTTAGTAAGTTTCCCCTTCCTCAACGCAAGTGTGTTACATTTCCTCTCTAGTCTGCTTTATTCACTCTTATCCTACTATAATAACTAATTGAGAATAGCTTAGACGGATGGTAAGACGTTCTGTAAGAAATATATATGTAAAATATCTATTATTTAATGGTTTTAGGACTTGCGCCCAAGAAAGTGAAGACTTTACACCAACTGCAGGAACCTGCAGTTCCAAAGATAGGCAGGCAGACATATACATTTTAAATTAAGATGACGAATTGGAGGATTTACTACCGAGTGTGGAATATCCTTCACTCAATAGTGAAAACAATCTTTCAAACTCTGAATATAGTAATGACAATACCTTACCACCACTTGTTATAGAAAACATTGAAAGGTCACAGGATTCTCCCACTACGGGTCACCGAATTATTGATGTAATGCCTTTTTACTAAACAACTCAAATTGGTGAACACACCAAATCGTGTACGTTAGGTCATTATAAACTAGAAAAGGAAATAAGAAATGGGTTTGAATCTACTCTGGTTTATTTTTGTGACAATTGTGATTATAATAAGCAATGCATTACCTCAAAACAATCCATACAAAAAAAACGAATTGAATGACGCTGTTGAGTGGGGCAGTGTTTCAATCGGAACAGGCTAATCACAATTTAAAGAAATGTTGGCAGTACTGAACATATAAATACAAAAAACAGGAAATTGACATCGCAAAAGTAAGACAACATTTGCAATGTTAGTAACGACTAATGATAGTTGTTAATTTTTTTCTTAGCCCTACATAGTACCTAACCGTTTAGGCTAAACTTATATTAACTAATTACACTAGTGTAGTAAGGTTGAGTGAACATAATTTGAGGAAATATACCCGCATTTGCGTTGAAGAAAAGTGAGAAACCATTTAGGAAAAACCACCTTGAGTACACCCAGCCAGGATTCAAACCCCAACAGCTCCATTATCGGCAGTTAAGTCTGTGGTGAGAGTGACATCTTAAGACCTTTCTACCACGAAAGTGGGATGGATTTTTAATAATAAAGGATAGGAGTTTTTTTTTCTAGAAACGTTGTTTTTGCGTTCAAAGTTTTTTATTTATTATTATTATTATTATTATTGTTTTTTATTTAAATTAATTTTGCAGCTTGAGTGTTGTTATTAATTCCTTTTTTTTAAGTAGTACAAATATAGGCTAACATAAGAGATATACCTCGAGTAATATTTTCAGGGTGGCCACTCACCGAGAAAATTGGGAAAAAATCCCGGAAAATGTGCTTGAATTTTGCCATCATTCGTGAATTTTAAAGGCGGTGACCACTATAATTAGTTTTTTGTGCATACACATTTTAACATTTTCCATGGGAAAAACCCTATTAAATATATTCTAGAAAAGTTAAATTTAAATAATTCTAGGCAAGGAAAACTATAATTAGCTTCTAGGGGTATCCAAATTTCAAAAATTTTCTAGGTGAGGATCACTCTAAATATCTTGGAAGGAGTCTCATTTTCAAAATATTTCTGGACGAGGACCTTTCAAAATGGATTCTAATTGCACTCAATTTTCACAAAATGTATGGTGTTGAGTCCCCGGATCTCCTTTGACTTGAGGGACAGTTCCTTAAAAAAAAATTTAAAAAATCCTATACACCCCTACACAAATAAGGTTCCACCTTCACTGGGTGAAGCACTTTTTGTAAATGTATAGGCCTATGCATACTACTGTTCATCTTGCCTAATCTCTACTTGTAGCTGAGCACACATCACACGTACAGTAATGGCCTTTTTTATCCAGACCTTTTAAAAATGTGCGTTGAGAATGTAGAGTAATACCATGGATGTACCCTCGTTTTTAGTGGGGAGGGAGAGGTCCTGTCTTTGGTGGATCGTGGTAAAGTCTCCCAACAGGAGATGGTCAGCATTTTTTTTACATAGACTCGTCTAAAAAATTTGTGCAGTACTGCAATCTGTTGTGGTAGAACCAAGGGGCAAGAGGGGCATCGTCCCCCTGAAAATAATCCCAGCTGGAATAAATCCCACCCCCCTAAATATATTTTAAATCCTCTGATATTATCGAATATGAAGTTGAAAGATCTTACATAACCTCAAAAATCAATTATCAAAAGTTTTCCGGAAAAGATCCCCTTCAAATAGTTTCTAGAGGCATCTAACTTTCGAAATAAAATTCAAATTAGGAGCAGTCTAAATAGCTTCTGGAACCATCTAAATTTTAAACATTTTTGGAGGAAAAAAACCTTCAAACAGCTTTCAGGAGATCTAAATTTTAAAAAAGTAACTGTTTGACGAATATTAAAAATTGCTTCTGAAGGCATCCAAACTTTACAAAAATTTCCGAAGGACGCTACTCAAAATAGGTTCTAGGAACATCCAAATTTCAAAATAATTTATAGGGGGGACTACATTAAATATCTTTTTAAAGAGTCTAATTTCAAAAAAGTGAGGAAGGCCCACTTCAAATTAGGGACAGGGAAAACGGTAAGTGGAGTTTAGAGAGGGGCGGTCGAATTTGAAGCTAAGAGACTTGAATAAAACTGCAAATAACTTCTAAAGTCATTCAATTTTCAAAAATGTGCCAGGCGGGGACTACTCCAAATCGTTTCTAGAAACATCCATATTTAATAATTTGCCGGGAGGGAAGCACTCCAAATAGAATATACATACATATAATTTTCAAAAATAATCCAAGTAACAAAGCCAAATAGCTTCTAAATACATTCAATTAAAAAGAAAATCCAGGTGAGAATCTTTCCAAATAAAGTAATATTTAATCAGGAGATAACAGCGTTACTTAGGCTACTTGTAAGTGATATGGATAAGAAAATGTGTATATTCTTGTTGATTATTTTATTGTAATAAAAATAATAACTTTAATATTTGTATGAATGCCTTGTCTTGGTGGATTTACCAATATTTAATTATTTTTATTCGTACATTAAACAGAAGGGATATTTTTTATTTAATGTTAAGTAAAGCGCACTATTTTAATTGATTAGTTATAGTAAACTGGACTGATGGTCCATTGCATCAGATAATGGCTGAATGACAACCAGGTGTCTACCCAAAGTGGTACTATGGCCGGTCCTTTCCCAATGGGAATTGCCAGAGCATTCAATAGTACTTAAACGACATCACCCACTCCCCGGGGTGAAACTCACATTAAGAAAACACTTATATTAAATGCCAAATCACAAGAAATGCCACCCAAAGGGGCGAACGAAAAAGTACTATCTGTGCGGGCCACCATAGAAGATTAGCCGTGTTCCGCACTTTGCGACCCAAAATAGTAACACAGAAAAAGAGATACAAATAACAGTGCTGTGAGATACTGACCTAACTAGATCCTCAAGTAAAGGCGTTAGACACCCTGGTTGTAGCCGTTCTAAAAGTATTACATATGAGCATGACGTCCAAGGCGTCATGTGATACTGTGAAGTTTTAGATTAAGACCTTACGCCTGAATTATGAACTTGTGCAAGAGAGGGCCCTAAGGCCTGGATCCTATCTCAAAGAACTCAAGGCTCGCGTATTTAAGCTATATCATAAGGACATAGTGCAAATATGTAGTCACACCTCTGACATACATATGTTAGCCCTATCGACTAGACTAACCCACCATATTGACGTTCAAACTAAAGAAGCCCTCTTGATTAAACTACACACGTCAAAATGACGTAACAAAAATTAAGATTTCATAATGAACTCTATATAACACGTCTACTTGACGTTCTAGCTAAGGAAGTCCTCTTGATTAAACTACTCACGTCAAAATGACGTAGAAATTAAAGAGATCATAATGTCTACACAAAAAATTACATAGTCTTTAGGACCAAATCAACAAGTCTGAAGGACTTGGAAAACAACAAGATACTTGGATTTATACGATGGGTTTCCCTCAGCGTCGAGGCGGTGACTCCCACGCCCTAACCGTCATGGTCTGCGATCTCTTCGCTAGGTGCTGGGACAGCGTTTCCTTCCTCTACGAACGCCAAGCGATGAACTAGAACTGGAATAAATGGGCCTAGAGGATTCCTGTTATATACTTTCTCCCCGACCAACAAATTGGGCAATGTCAACAAAGGAGAAACGAGGGGAGCAGGGAGATGAAGTTTTGAAGCGTCGGAGAAAGGGTTGCCAAGGAAATCCGCTAGGGGCGTCATTGTCGTAGCTCTGGTCGACACTACTGATCGAGCGAGGTACCTCGGGTCTTTCTTCGATGGTGAGATCAAGAGGTTAGGCGTGCGTTGAAGCTGCCACGCCTGTTCTTCCGCCATGCTAGTAAGACAGTTGGTGAAAGCATGGTGATCAAATCCGGGAACATCCGACTTACTGTAAGTAGAATCTAGTTGTCTTTTTCTTCTAAGTCTATCAGTACTAATTTTCCTTTTATGATTCTCTTGTCGTAATTAAGGATATTTAGTGGATTCCGTTTTGTAGATGTCCTTTGATTTAAGAGACATGCTAGATTTATTTGTAATGTATTAACTTATGGTCCACTATTATATGGATCCATCTCAACGTTTGTCTGCCAGTTTTTTCCAACCAGTTGGCTGTCTGTCACTCTGTTGTTCTATGTATGTAATTTTCGACGAGTCGACCGCCACTAGTTACCTAGTCTATTAAATATTTGTTAATATTTTGTCAATCAGTTGGTTGTCTATCACATGGTCCTACTCTTGTCAACAACTTAGTGTAAGTACTCCTGCATGTAGATTACTTGTCTCTCGATCCCTTTGTCCACACGTGTCGACCAGTTTCTTTTCGATTAGTTTTATGCACCCAAATTGGTCAACCATTCGTATGTAGATCATTTTATCCGTCTATGCATGAGCTAGTCGACCAGTGGATCATATTAGTGTCGGATACTTGACCCACCTATCATTCCAAATATTTGTCTACTTTTTGTCGACCAATTGGTTCTTTATCAAATGGTCCTACTCGCATAGGCCATGTGGTCAACATTGCTTTTGCGTGACAGTCACTTGTCAGTCGACCACTTTTCCACACATGTTAACCAGTGTGTTGTCGATCAGTTTGCTGGAACCCCAATTGGTCGACCAGTTTGCTGTCACTTTGTCCACCTAAGCATGAACTTGTCAACCAGCTGTTCCAAACCGTGTTGGCCAAATGTCTCATCTAGCCTTCGAGATTTTTTTACAGCTTATCGACCAGTTTGTATGATGCCAGTGTAAACAATATGAACCTGTATCTAATTTTGTTTACAAATACTAGTACTTAGGCCTAGATATTTCAATCATATCATTAATGGCAATCAGTCCTAGTTAAATATAATTGTACCGGTATCTAAAAATATCAAGATCATTACACTTATTGTATTTCGTTGAATATCATAATTAAAAGAAGTGTTTTTTTTACTTAAAAAAACTTTAGTTAGCCTAATGTCATTTTCATCCCACATATTCCAAAAAGTGTATTTAATTTTTTATATTAACTTGTTGGAATATGTAATCATCTTTACAAACAGCATAGTGAATTGGTTCTGATTAGCATCAAAAGTCATATATTTCTTTGAGTTTTGCTGGCTAGGCCAGGGACGGATCCAGGTGGGGTAGGGTGCGATCGTCCCCTCCTGCATAGAAAATAATAATAAATATTGAAACCAATACTTTAAGGTTGTAAAGAATGACTGATTCTTAACACCTTCCTCATCCTATTTCCTACACGACCTAATCAAAATTAGGCAACAGCTCTTTCAACTTAGCTCTAGAGCAAAACAAGTGGATTAAAACTAAAATTTTCCAGTATTTATATTATTAAGTTTAGCATTAATTTTTTTTTCTTTTAATACTAAAACACTTTAGACCTATGTACAGTTTATATTTATTACTTTTATTGTGACGGCGACTTTTTGTTTTATGTTATTTTTGTATTAAAATTACAAATTGGTTAATCCAAATTGTGTTATTTCTTAAAGTCCTATTATTATTATATATTAATTGTTAATCTCAACTATTTTGTTAAATTGACAGTATTATTATCAAAATTATTATAAATTAAAATCTTTACTAATAAAAATTATTAAATTTATCCTTGAAGGAGCCTTGTGAAAACCAATTTTCACCCCCCTCCCGCCTCCCCCTACCTCNCCCCCAATCACTCCCTCAACAGCAAAATTAATTAAATTTATATTTGATGGAAACTCATGAAAACCTATTTACCCCTTCCTACCCACCAAATCCAGACAACTAGCCCTGGATCCACACTTTAGCTAGGCTTAGTTAAAAGAATTTGTCCTTCTACATATAGCATTGTATTCCACCAAATCCCTCTGTAAACATTTCCTATTAAGCTACTAATCCCCTCTTTCCTTACTTATATTTGTACTCAAAGCGAGACCGGACCGTCACGAGCATGACAAATCGATAGTGCTACGCTCTATCGGAATATACCTGTCCCTAGCAGCCTGTGCACACCGTTAATTGCAGATGTGCTATCAAGGAAAAACTTTTCCTTTGGTGAAATTTCAGGAGATTTTGAACAAAGCGATGTAGTTTATTTCAATTAGGCCTATGCTCCTGTGGTGTCAGTAGAAGTGAAAAGGAGCTTCTCTATATTTAACGCATTGCTAGCAGATTATAGAAAACCATTCTCTTTCGAAAATCTGCACATGATTTTTGTTGTGCATTGTAATTCTGGACTGTTGAAATAAAAACTCTTAAATTTGCCATGCCAAATTAAACTGTCAGAAAATGTAAGTTGAATTTTTATGTCTTTTCCTTGTTTTATTTTATATGGAATATTTTTGGTTGACAAAATAAAAACTTTAAGTTTGGCACAGAAACGGAACGTTAAATTACATTTTAGGGTTTAGGTTTTGGTTTACTTGTTTTAGTAAAGGAAACAATATTTTTTGCTCATTTTTTTAGTTTTAAAGAGCATTTCTTTACATTTTTTGGGTCATAAATGCATTTTTAATAGGGCATTTATACAAATTTTTAGATCATCAAAATCTTTGCCCTAGTGATAGCGTTCACTTGTCCTTGAACTGGTCTGCGCATGTGTACATGTTGTTTTTTCCACTGCGCAACCCCCAAGATTTTCGTGTTAAACCTGCTGTACTTTCATATATTTGTGTATTTCTAATAGTCACATTAGTGATGGGTCGCTCGTGAGCGAGTCATTCAAATTGAACGACTCTTGAACGAGAGCTGTGAACGAACGACTCTCGCTTCGCAAACGAGTCGTTCACGCCGCCATTACACACTACATTAGAAAGAGTCAGGAGTTTTTGTCATTCACGACTCTTCTGTCGTTCTTCGTTCGTTACTACGAAAAAATCAACTATTAATGCTTACTATCGTTACTAGATAGCAGCACTGCCTATATTATTAAACTATTTTTCTTAACATCAATAGACATAATTCTGTGAATTACACACTCAAGGCAATATGCTAAGGTTAGTTATTATAAGTAATATGCGTAAGTAATAAAATTAAATAATCAAACGCCATAGGTTTCGGATAAATTACACATAAATCTTAATTCGTTCATAAGTTGAAAGGAAAGGGACAGATTTGCACTCTTGGAACGGGAATAGCGCTCGCTCGTCAAGTTAGGGTGAAGAAGGGGTGAAGGGATTGGGAACGAGCCAGCCATGCGGTGAACGATATGATTCATTTGAACGACTCTTTTGAGTGAGCGAACTTATGTGAGCTAGCTCGCGTCAACGCGCTGGTTCTACCCATCATTAAGTCACATAAGCTCACTCACTCACTCACTCAAAAGAGTTGTTCATGAAGAATCGTTCATATGAGTCACATCGTTTAGCGCATGGCTGGCTCGCTCCCAATCCCTTCACCCCTTCTCTTCCATAACTTGATGAGCAAGCGAGCGAGCGCTAACTAGTTCTCATATTTCCTGTTCCGAGCGTGCAAATCTGTCCTTTCCCTTTAAACTTATGAACAAATTAGGATTTATGTGTAATTTATCCTAAGCTTATTGCGTTTGATTCTTTAATTTTATTACTTACACATATTATTTAAAATAATTAACCTTAGTATATAGCCTTTAGTATCTAAATCACAGAATTATGTCTATTGATGTTAAGTAAAATAGTTTAATATTGTAGAAAGTGCTGCAACCTGGTAACGATAGTACACATCTAGAGCACAAAGAACGACAGAAGAGTTATGAATGACAGACACTCCTAACTCTTTCCAGAATGAATGAACGAGAGCGAAAAAAAGTCATGAATGACAAAAACTCCTGACTCTTTCCAGAATGAATGAACGAGAGTGAAAAAAAGACTAGCAAAACAAACCGAACACTGAACGAAAACTCAAAGCGAGTAGGCAGAGATAATGATAGCGTATGAGTGAAAATAAGAGATGTAAAGAAACATCAAACTAATGCACGATATCTTAGAGATGTGTCGTTAATGAACGAAACAGTAAAAAGAATGAACGATCCGGATCTTGGTTTAAATGAGCCGTCGTTCATTTTCTCTCTTTGTCTACTCTCGCAGGGGCTTCGTTTAATATTGGGTCAATTCGGCTAGCCTCGGTTAGCATTGCTTCCACACGTTCCTCTTAAAACCATTATTTTACTCGGCAGTCCACCAACCATTGATCTCTATAATATAACTGGATGGACATCTGTGGCTGAAATTTTCGAGCTGTCGTCTGTATACCATTATGTAAGAGAGAAGAAAACTTTCGGGTATCTCTTTCTTACACCCATACAATACTATGTAGCAATTTGACATCTTTCATTAATTTGATTGAATATACGAGATACATCAATGTGTGAATGGTTAAGTTAAATAAATATGTTAGTTAAAGCTTTGAAGAGCATATAAAAGTTCAAAACTGGTTCGTTTTTTCTTTAAATAAGTTTATAAAGCCTAATATACACGGTGATTTTTGAAGGAAGCTCGCTTGTAAGGCTTTATCTCTTACCAGAATCCTACCCTATAGTTGAATTTAGTTACCATAAAAGACCTTCCAGAAGAAAATTTCTACTTCCGTTCTAAATTGCCGTTTATACTACCAAAATATTATATATATGATAGTATTCTGGTAAGAAATAACGCCTTACAGATTGGGATTATTACTAAAATCAGGGTTTAGTAGATACTGTACTTCCTACAAGCCAATAACCTAAATTATCATTTGAACGTAAGACTTCTACACAAAGTGTGTCATTGAAACAAATGTAATACAGTTTTTAGCTAACTTTTCATTATAGTTATCTAAATTTCAACATAATATGGTTTCTGAAAGATATGAGCCAACTTAAAAAAAACAGGTATTATAATAATACTTTCCACAAGCCTATAACCTAAGTGATAGTTCGAATACATGTCAACTATACAAAGTTTGTCATTCAAACAAATGTAATCAAGTTTTAAGATACCTTGTTCATTATATCTATCGAACTTTCAATATAAAATTGTTTATGAAACCGATATACAAGCTAATAACCAACTTTAAATATAAGTGTAGTCGTGGCAGACTGTAAACAGCATTGATGACAACTACATTAAAATTGAAATATCTAAGGTTTTATTTGTATTTGTACAGTATTACCTGTAAAACTGGATTGTATATCCTTTAATGTAAATGTTTTTTCAGGAAAGTGTGGTATAATAATTCACTATTTTCAAACAACAACACTTTTATTCATCAGAGACATGTTTTCGCTTTAACATTTAAAGAACATTTAAAGAAACCTTTAAATCTGTCCCCCCCTCAGTGTAGCAGACGATACACTTGAGCGTCATGCCTTTGTCCTTGGAATGTGCATGTGTATGTCCATCCAGTTATATTATAGAGATCAATGCCACCAACTCACCACCAGTCTCTCATTCTTGTTTATTCGTCCAAACAATCGATCAAGGTCAATTGATTTTCCACCATTCATATACCGCGCTTCTCTCAATCTCGTTCATTCGTAAATTGGATGGATCAACGAGTGACCAGAGAGCTAGTCGTTCACCGGATCTTCTCTCATTAACGGTCATTCGTTTATTGAACGGATCAGAGAGTGAGCGGAGGATCAGTTGGTCACCATTTTTCTATCGCTCTCGTTCAATTGTTAAACAGAACATTTTAGTCAGATCTTGACTTGATCTTGGATTGTAATTTAGACGTTTAATCATTGTAATATTTTTTTTGTCAACTGTTTATATTTTTAATAATCGTAATATTTTTGTGAATTGTGATTTAGATACATCATAACATAGGTCTTTGTGATTCTAAAAGATTCCATCATAATGTACCCACAAAATATTAATATCATATAGAAATAAATGGTTCCTTAAAAAAAAGTATAACAAAAAGGCATCATCATTTTTAAACAGTAAGCCGATCTTTTTATCAACCATTTAAATAATCTTAAGGAAAAATAACATTATTTTAACTACACTTAAGATAAAAAAAAAACTTCCTTTAGAAAATTGAATGAACAGTGAACGGGTCAAAATGAACGGATCATTGAACTGAACCAGATCCAAAGAATCGTTCAATTAAAAGACCGATTTTGCCCATCTCAACAGATATCTTCCAGTGTTGCCAACTGTACAATCTGGATACTACTTTTGATATAATTTCACCACTTGTGCAATCCAATTTTAGGATATTTTCTAAAAGTAATATCCTGTGGCCCCGATATCTAGTAACAAATTTTACATTAATTATTTTTTTATGAAAATCGCAGGGTTTATCAATATGTCAGAAAGTAGTATCCTACCAGTCAAAGTACATTCCATTTCAGGTCCATGTACTATCGCTAGAGACTATAGACATGGCAACATTGAGTGTCACAGGGACACAAAATGATGAACAGCATGGGGCTGACACTGGGATAGCGATTTATTTCATGATGTTTCTTTCCTCCCCTCTTGACCCTCCATTTTTTGAGCATCTGAATGGTGAGCAATAGAATATGTATTTTCATAGAAATCCTAGCTCTACTTATAGCACACGGTCATTTATACTAACAAACTTTGTTACAAGAATGTGACTTAAGTCACAGTTATTTGTTCAATAGAACTTGGTTACACAAATGTAACATATGACACACAGCTATTTACTTGCTTCAAGTGAACTTTGTTACTAACACGACATATATTGTCAATGTGTGAGAATAAATAGCACTCGCCATACAAATAAGACCCTCAAACCCTTCATTCTCCATTGAATTGGGTCACACTCTAGTCAACACATATTTTTAAGTCTAGTTTGAACCAAGGTGTTTCAACAAACGTGGCACAACATCTATCCTCACAAAAACATGAGTATTCACGTTACATCTACAAAATGGTGCATAAAAAGATCTGTCTTCAACCGGCACCCACACAATTTTCACGGTTCACTCAGAAACCCAGAACTCAAACAGGTAGCTTGCAATAGACTAAACTGCCGATTACAAGGAATAAAAAGGAAATTTGTAAAAAATGATAGGTCATTTAGATAGGGGCATGTTATTCCTTTTACATGTCCCTTTCTAAGTGTCCTATCATTCTTTACACATTTCCTTTTCCTCCCTTTGGTTTCCTCTTTTAGGAAGTTGCGTTGCGCATTTCACATCCCCCCCCCCAAATGAGTTCCGATAGAATGAAACCTAGGTTGAGGGATTGAGCAGTAATGATTGACTTTCTTCAAGAGGCAGCCATAAGCTCTTTGTACAATGGCAGCAATGTAAAGTGTGAGCTGTGTTCTTCTTTTCATTGTAAAAGCCATATTGTGTTTGTTCCTTTAATATGTTTCTATCCACATTTCCTATACCTTCTTACAAATATAATAAAATTACCTCATAAAGTGAAAAGAGGTTTAGCTTATAGATATTTTATGTGAAATTGAGTGTGGAAAGAGGATCAAAAGTCTATCTAAGTGTGGACCCAGGTTTAACAACCCTCGTGTTAAAATCCTTAAAACTACTGATGCACATAAATTAGAATGGTAGATATCAGTTAAATAATTTTCTTGCACCTTTATTTTTTTATGGTTTAAACATTAAGGTAGTGTAATTAAAATCTCATTTGTCTATTACTTTGTATACAATGTATCAAAGATATATTATCTTTTTAATTGGGAACCATAGGGAGTACTAAACCTTTTGAATATCCCCCCCTTCCATTGAGTTGCCACAGGGTTTGTTGGAAATGCAACTTTAACTTTCTACAAACAAGATTCATAGTGTGTTCAATTATTTCTTGAAATACATAACTTGTTTATTTTTGTGCAATCCATTTGATTTATGCCATGATTTTTTTGGTCAACAGAGCCAGAGGAATTTAACATGTCAAACCAATCATAGAATTATTTAAATTCCTTATAATTGGAAGTACATCTATGTAGGGGCAGATCCAGAACATGTTCATGGGGGGGGGGGGGGGGGGGGGTCATG
>CABFWO010002720.1:19867-54788 GCA_902155825.1 Timema genevievae
TTCAGTATTTGTGGATGAACTGCTCTCAGGCGATTATTAGTCTTCTTTGATGTGTGGTAGTCTACCGTCTCTATGTGGGAAAATGTTTGTTACTCAGTATGCACGACAAATATTAGTACATGAAAACTATCATATCGAAAAGTAATAAACGTGGAGGAATAACAAACCTATGGACCCGGATTAAGAGGTGTCTGCGCTTAAAAAGATAAAAAATGGTATAATTTATCTGTATTCTATTTTGTTTCTAAAATATGAACATTCTTTTTTTTTTGTATTAGTTTTCTAACTTTCACAGGGGGATCAACTGACCCTTTGACATTCCCCCCTCCCCCTCAATCCACACCTGCATATATGGTAAATTTGCTTCTTTTAAAGGCATAAACCAGTGTATTTACTAGTCTGTGGGATAGACTATGACATCATCCCCTCCCTCGGATGAACTTGAGGATGTGCATGCGCCTACCTTGTATATTCATGGTAGTATGGAGAGGATCAAACAGACTTCTGCCTTTGAATATAGTTATCTGACATAAATGATGTGTTCAGTTCACCATTATAATGGCTTAACCCAACAAGTTAACAAACTCACTGGTGACTGACAATTCTTGTCTTAGTTAACACATTCCAGCATTTATTCAGACTATGTTGAATACAAATTCTATGTATAATTTTTCAGTCATATATAATCTTTTTAGCACCACATCTTACTACTCGTTTGGGTTGTATGCATATGTAATAATTACGCTAATGTGTTGGGGATGAGGAAGCTTGAACTTTGGAGGAAGTGTACTAGCATTTGTGCGTGGAGAAAAGTGGAAAACCATTTACTCAGTATACTCAACAGATTCAAACCCCGAGCTCACCCTCTTTGGCAGTCTAGTCTATTTCGAGAGTGACGCCTTAAACCATGTAACCACCGAAATGGGTCATATCATATTACAAATCTATTTGTTTTTCTTGGATTCTTCACACCAAGGTTGTTAATAACTTAATCTAAGGGATATAAATCAGGATGGTTATTTATAGGAAATACTCATACTGTCAGAGAGAGTGACATTGATAGATCATATGTGGAAAACCACCCACTAATGCATCCAGTTAAGATTCAAACCCTTCAATATCCCTCACCAGCAATCCAGTCTATTGAAAAAAACTGGAAAACAAGAAAATATATTTTTTTACTCATAGGATTTTAATGAAAGGAGTTTTTTTCCCCCCATGTTTATTTCTGACTAGTCTTTTCTTCTGCAGCTTAGTTACTTATTTGGAATTTCAGGCTTTTTAGTGCAACTAAACTGATATTACTTTACCATTTGCAATATCAGTCAATGATAACAATGTAGATAAATCTTTTTAGTAATGCTGCTAGTGCCTAATTTGAAAAGTTTTTTTTTCTCGTTTAAGTTTTGTTGAGACATCCCATACAAATATCACTGATACAAGCAATACTATTATTATGAGTATTTTCTTTGACACAAAGAGCCCTTTTAACATAATGATCAAATAACTTTATCAGCCAATTAGTGCTGCTGCATGTAAACAATGAATTCAGATAATATACAACACACAGATGTGCACCTATAAATGCATTTAATTATAACACTATTTTTTTATGAATAAAATATCAAGTTATAGATAAATTAATTCAATACATTTCTGTCAAAGAGAGCTGAAAAAAAAAGTTTCTCTAATATATGATGATACATTTTATTTTCAGATGTATCTACATTCTTTTGCAATACAAAATAAAAATAAAATGTACACACACAAAAATATAAGCAAATACTAATTTGCAGAAATGTTTAGGCTAATCAATATATTTTTAAATTTAGATGTGTTATTAATCATTAAGTCCAGGAAAAACCAAGAAAAACTGAAATTTAGCAGGCTACAAAATTTAAAATAAACATTTTCAGATAAAATTTGGATTATGAATTTAGTTTTTGCCTTAAATTGTTTACTTTACAATACTTAGGCATTAATACAATGAAATACACAAGGAGTATCTTAAAAATCTGGTTGTAACCAAGTTGTAAACAAGGACCTATTTGGTTAAGTTAATGATTCAGTTTTTATTTCAAGTTTAACAATAAATACATGCCAATGAATCATTAAGAAAGAAAAATCTCTTTACAATGTATACACTTGACCCAGCAAAATTTTTCCATTCTAAACTAAATTAATAGACTGACAAGTCAAAGAGTTACATCCTACTCATATGAAATAATTTCAATCAATATTTAATTATACTTTCGAATATCTAAAAAGAGTCAAATATAGAGGGGGTAAAATTATTAGTATGGTATTATTTCAAATATGATTAAGGCCTGTCCATTATTGTTTAGTGCCAACTTGTTAGATTTTTCCATTACTCACTTGACAAACTTTATAAGTCTATAACAAAATGTTGTTATAACTGACTGCAATAAGTTAAAATCATCCACATATTACAATGGACCAAATTAGAGTTTAAACAAATCCGTCATTTTACACATAAACTATGTAACTCAACATCTAGTTGACATATAAAAACAGTTTTTTTATTCCAAAATCCTGTTGGCAAGTTTTCTCTCAAAAAAGAGATGTTTAATTTAAATTTTACACAAACTAAGCTCAATTATACTTTTTGAATGGAATAATGTTAATCTATGCTTCTTAAAAAATAGGTGAAAATATTTTGCTTTATCACACATAAGAAAGGATGGAGATACTTTATTCCTTTTGAATTAGGCTTTGAACAATTCAATTAAATTTAAGAATTAAATGAAAATTATCTAGAGTAACTATTTTAAAAGTATTTAAATTGAGTTAAAAAAATGTTTAGAAATCGATTCAAAGTCAAGCTTCTGAGCCCTTGTGAGCCACTAAATTAATAAAAGAAATTAGGATTATCTTTATCTAAAGATTTGAATTCAAAAATCCCACGTTCTGAAAAAATGCTATAGTAATTTGGAAAATAATGCATATAGTAAAGAGAACTAAATAATACTTTAAAATTGTGTAAGACCAGTGAAACTATCAAATTGCTCTGAAAATTATATAGTAACAAAAACAATTTTTTTTTCATGGCATCTCTCCTCTATATCACACAGTATGCCAATTTTCTTCTAAGGTGGTATTCATAAATTTCTTATACTTGGCCTGATGAAGCTGTCTGTGACAGTGAAAGCTTGTCCTTAAAAATGTGTTTGTGTGTTTTATAGTGTTCTATCTAAACAATTTCTACTCCAGTATCACCAAGGTAAGTGTGCTGGCTATCCCTCCTAATTTAAACCATTATACTAAACAGAGGGATTTTTAATAGGAACATAATAACTTACTAAGGTAAATTGCCCAACACATTAAGTGATTTTATTATTTACCAGTTTGATTATTAAAATTAAATTGTAGTAGCTTGGGTTCAAGACTAATAAAGAATAAGCTAAATACCCCCAAAATATTATTTCAAAGAGTCCAGGATATTTTCCCTTGACCCTGCGGTTTTTGTTAACACGGCCAAAACTATAAAGTATATCCAAATTAGACCTTTATTTAAATTAGGCTTATAGAAATAACCTTCTGAAACGTTTGTGCCTATTTTAGACATTCAATAAATGGTTGTATTGTGTACAGAGTACATTTCAAAAGTAAGGGCCGGTCCACCATTTAAAATAAAATTAAGAAATTAAGATAATAAAATTATTAATGTTAAAAACATCCACATGCATACTTTAGTTACCACCACAGGGTGTCTACTGGACTAGAGTTTTGAAATTCCAGTATATTTCTAATATATTTTATTTAAAAGATCAAGTATATAGGAAAGGTTTTCCAAACCAAACAATCCTTATTTCAAAAGTATTAAATGATAGAAAGTTAGGGTTATGTCTGTCATAAACATTCTTACTTAAAGAATATTCAACTGCATTGACACTGAAAAATTTCCTTGCAATGAAAGTGTTCAGCTTTTTATATATATATATATAAACGTGAACGTTTATGAATGTTATTTCACAACAAAGATTCTCTATCTTAGAAATAAGGATCGTGCAAAAAAAATAATAAAAAAATCCAAATACAGTTTGTATATTGTATATACACATAAAGGATGGGACCCTTGAATTATCATGGATATTTGAGGACTCAAGACACAAATACTATTTTTTTTTTCAAACTAAGTTTTAATTATTATTTTTTAGCGCTATTATAAAGGTTAATAGTGGTTAAGACCAATATAATGATAGAAAAATCCAAGCAACCAAACCCTGGACCATTAATTAACAACTTAATATGAACAAGATCAGAAATTAAGGAAATATCCATGCCATGTAAGAAAGTTAAAATGAAATCTTCACCACCCCTTGGCAGTTGATCCTTTACACACTAATTCAGCTTCTTTAATCATTAATTTGTTTAATAACAGTAATAAAGTTACAGAACCCTCAATTAAAAATAAAATACATATACGATATTAAAAAAAACTTGCCAATAAAGATGATTGCAGTTGCCTAACATGATTAAAAATTAAGATAGTGACACCTTCAAACAACATCATTTTTAGAACAGAGACAAAAATAAACATTAAATATTTTTCATTTCATGTTCTAACACTTCTCTCCGATGTTGTTTTTCTTTTTTGATGCATTCCTGGCAGCATGAATCTTCTACTTTGAAATTGTCATATTTAGAAGTCCTTCAGGTGCAGTGACTGCATCATATGTTAAATGTTTAGCAATAAGGCTGTCCTAATGTAAGTTTTCAACCAGAATTTCTTATTTAGAGACAAACTTCACGCAACGGCTGCATTATTATGGAAGAGAACAAGGATTTTCTTAGTAAAATATTGAAACTCTTGGGATATATTATTTTTGGAAAAACTATTCATAAAGAACCAAGTTGGTCATCACTCTAAGTAAATTCTTTATAGCCTAGTCCAAATAGCCAAAAATTTTGCAAATAGAGGAAAAAAATCACGGAGTTTTGAAAATTGGTACATTTGTTCATTGAGGTGTCCTGATGAACATACTAAAAGACCCCAGGGGTGGGTGGTGAAAGGGCAGTGGGGGAGCTGTCCAAAGGTCCCCCTTATAGGTGTTTGGCAAATATCTCAAAAACCATAGGGCCTAGCATGACAAACCTTCTATACAAAATGAAACTAGACAAAATCTTTCAAAAAAAATGGTCCTATGCATTTTTTCCGTAGGATCAATAGCTTATGATATGAAGCTATCACATAAGGACAAGGTTTTACCCTTGGGGGCCATGATCAGTGCTTTTAAAATGAACGATGAGACTGTGGTCATCAACCCATTGCTTTTATTTAAAAGGACTGCCATTGTGAAAAGGAGCGATGAAGATTTGGGGTCCCTTTAGGAGTATGAGTTGGCTCTGTTTGACGTTCTACCTGTTACCGACACAATGATAGAACTGAAAACATGTGTCAGCATCAGAGATGGTGGGTTTCTTCTTCACCGCATGAAGTGGGATCCACCTTTTGCATTATTTGTCATCAAAACATTAACTATGTCAAGAAATATCATGGCCTCGTCTGCACTGTAGTTTTTGATGGCTACTGCGATACTGTCAACAGTACTAGGACAGCAGGACAAAAAAGAAGAGGAGCTACAAAAATGTCAATGGAGATCAATTTTGATCAGCATATGAAGGTTACTGTCCAACAAGAACACTTCCTAGCAAACGAGAAGAACAAGTCCTGGCTGATTCAGCTATTGTCACAAAAATGACAGCTGAAGGTGTAGCGGCGCTTTAGTTGGCACTAAATACGCTGACTACATGAACATGGGAAATATACCTGATAGGTAACACTTAAAAGCATAATATTCAAATGTATGTTGACATAAGAGTTTAATAGAGCAAACAAAGCAAGCAATTACAAGAAAGATATCAGAGCACAATCCATCATTTTCAATGTTGATCTAATAAGTAGGCCAAAATACCTAACATAACAAGAAGATAATAAAAGACACACTCATAGAGTGAACTCGGCGTGAAGCGCCATTGGTTTTAATACTACAATTAAAATTCACTTGTTTTATGAACTATCGCCTCACTCTTAAAAGAGGTATAATCATACTTCCTAGAGCGAAAGACAGAACTAGGGTTATTTTAAGTTACTCCCCGATGAGAGACACGGACTACAAACACAATACAGTAACAATAGTAAATTTGATGCAACAACCATCTAAAGGAGCAAGGCAGGGTCAGAACCTACTCAAATTTTCATAAAAACAACTCGGTTTTAAGAGGTGAGAACGATATATGCCAGTGAAGCTAGCATGACCCAATTGAATTAGTTACATAAGTTACAGACAATTGTCTATCTGTCCCGGTCATAGAAACACCGGGCAAATATCTTAGGGAAAGTTGTCATTCAGGATTCTAGGCCTCCATACAGTATAGCCAGGTATCATGAGTTAAACCACACTCAACATAAGTGCCAATCACATACTAGACATAGGTTATTATTTATCAACAAGGTATCATGCCGCCCCTGAAGGGAGTCAGACATGAACATCCAATAGATAGCGGGCAACGCCAGAAGGGCAGGAACAAACCCACTAGTTGAACACTGCAATCAGGTGAACAACAATGCATTAACATCTAATTGAATGTGGACCACACCAGAAGGGCAGTGACAAACCCACAAGTTGCACACCACAATCAAGTGAACAACAATGCACTAACGAAGCAAGAGGCACAAAGGTTCCCCAAGAATAACTAACCATTACCTAACTAGGTATTGACATCGGGCCTGGAACAACCTAAATTCCCCCTTTCCCGCCTAATGGAACAGCAGACCACAACACAGTCATACAGGCCAAGGAGTGAGACACACTCCAATGAAACCCCTGATCTTAAGGACCAAGTAGAAAAACAAGAGATATGTATATACATATGATTTTCTCTAGCTGATTTAGTTTGTACGGGCAAGGACTGGTTAGCCCACTACAAAGACATTGAAACACGAGTGGCTGCTAGTAATGCTGACAGCACCATTATACAAATTGCAATTGACAAAGCCGCAACACATCCTATGGTTACTGTTGTTGGCGAGGATGTTGACCTCATCGTACTGCTAATAGCATTAACACCACCAGAAAAGAACATCTTCTATGCCAAGCCAGGAAGAGGGAAAGTCAAAGCCAAAGTATTTTCGTCCCAGCAACTGCAGCAACTCTAACAACTTCCATTTTGTTGTAGTATCCTTTTCCTTCCCAATTTAAGTGGCTGCGACACAACCTCTGTGATATACTGAAAGAGTAAAACTTCATTCGAAAAACTGTATGAACAGCAACCATCCAGAAAGTACATGGGAGCCACATTCTATGATCTGTCGTCAACTCCAGATACTGTATCAGAAGCAAGAGAAAGGATGTTCCTGGCAGTATACCACGCTCCGTCCCCTATTGCTGATCTCAACCACAATCGGTACTTTGCATTTGTAAAGTCAAAGACCAAGTTGAGGGTGGATCTTTCTTCGCTTCCCACACAACAGAGGGCTCAGCGAAATACCACTCATTCAGAGCATACTTAAAGGTCCAACAATGGCTGGGCAATGAACAGCTACCTGAAATGTGAAGATGGAAGCGAGGAGATGGAGGAACTATGTTGAAGGCTCTGGCTTCTGACACATTGTTCAGCATAATTTTTTGTCAGTGCACGACTAGATGTGCAGGAAAGTGTGGTTGTAGGAAAGCTGGCCTAGAATGTAGCCTAATTTGCAGTGGTTGCCAAGGGACAAGCTTCAACAGTGCCCATTTAGAATTTGATTAAGTGGAAGAAGAAAAATACCAACTTTTAGATTTATAACTATTTTTTTTAACTATATGTTTGATCTATGGAATTGTTCAGTTTTTCAATTGATTTAAGATTTTTTTTTTGTAGATAAAATGGCATAAATTCTGATTTTTAAAATTTCTTCAACTTTCACCCCACTATATCTCCTTAGGAAAAAATGCATAGGACCATTCTTGTAGAAATCTTTTCTCGTTTCATTTTGTATAGAAGGTTTGTTATATTATATTATATTGTTATATTATGTTATTTTTCCAAAAACCTATAAAGGGGACTTTCAGACAACTCTACCATCCACCCTCACCCTCCACCCCCGGGGACTTTTATTATGTTCATCAGGACACCTAAATGAACAATTGTATCAATTTTCAAAATTTGTGAATTTTTTTCCTATTTTGGCTATTTGGACCGGGCTATTAAGGAGGTCAATAACTTATTGCTTTGATACAAAATCCAAGTAGTTTCTTTTTACAGCATCTGTTTGCACACTAGAGTTGTTTCTTGTCTAGTAGGACTTCTAATGGAAAAAAAAGTTATCCTATGGGTCCTAAGAAATGGATTGCAAGAGAGAGACAACTGACACCTTTGACAATCTTGTAAGCGTGAGGAAACTTATGTGAAAGTTTGTTGTAGAGATCAACTAGGAATTTTTGACAATCAACTTTGAACTGAAGTACATTGATGTATTTAATGCCTTTCAAAGCTGCTGATGCTGCGAACCCAATATCTACAGTACGGAGTGATTTCATGTTTGACCATTTCTTCAAAACAAGTTTTGAAGTATTTGCTGAATTAATTACATCAAATTTTATAATTCTGTTCTTCAAGTGCTCAAGTAGTTTACTTAAATCTGCAAACATAAATGTCAATAGTGGTAGATTGCTCTGATATTCAATGAGAAATTTCTCCAACTCAACAGCATGACTCCCAACTTTACTGTCAAAAGATCACCCTTCATTAAGTTACTTAATGATTGAAAACCATCAAATTTCTGAGTATTCTTGTTAGAAGAATAGACATACTTTTTTAATAAGGCAGCATCGACATTGCTCTCTCTAATACCTCTGAGTTTTCTACCCATCTAATAGAATAAAACTTCATTAGGTAAATCAATTAATGTTATTCTTTGGTAGTCTGCACGTCTCGTTAGAAAATATTTAAGTAAATAATATAGTGAGCACAAAAATTAGTTAAAAGCCCAACTAAAGTTAGCATTTGTAGAATTTTGTAAGCACCATGAACAATGTGTAAAGAATAAGTCCCAAATTCCAGCAACTCAGGATTTTGTGGAGAATCTTCCTTCAAGTAACTTTTGAGATCATTTAAAAATTTGATGTTTACATTTGGCCCATCCATGGAAACTTGAAGCAACCCAAACCCTCTTCTTTTAGTGCAGATATAAAGTTAATTAATATATTTTAAACCGTTCATGACCTAAAAAGCAAGATATTACATATCTTGTATGAATATCATTTTCATTGCAGAAGCAAACAACAACCATCTGGATCATCTGAGCCGCAGTATTTATGTTGTAATAATGGATGTGGATAGAAATAAAGTTTGGAAAGCAATGGAGGAGGCTGAATTAGAAAGAGGAGTTCTAATGAGTGAAAAATATGTACTAGGATAACAGGAGTTGTGTTAAGACAGAGAATGGAGGGATGGAGTTGTTCCAAATAAAAAATTGAGTGAAGCAAGGAAGTGCCCTTTCACCTTCACTATTTGTAATGTGGCAGCAAAACTCGGGGAGGAAAGAATGAAATTCATCGCGTTTGCTGATGACTTGATGGTATGGGAGGAGAAGGAAGAGGAAATACAGGAAAAACTACAAGAATGTAATGAGAAAGTGAAAGAGTGTAGAATGAAATTTAGCATGGCAAATTGTGAAGTGATGGTAGTGGCAAAGAAGAGGGCAAGGCCTAATAAATCTATAAGGTTGAATGAAGTAGAGAGGATTTAATGAGAGAAGGACAGCAAGGAGAGTTGTTATATTGGTGCATAAGAGATCTGCTATGCAGAAGAGAAGTGCCCTTAAAGTGTTAAGAAGTGTTGTACAAGGCGTACTTTGTATTTATTGTCACACATGCAGCAGAAACATGGACAATGAATGTAAGAGAGACTAGGAAAGTGGAGGCCATTGGAATGAAGTTTGTGAGGAACATGTTAGCTGTCACGAGGAGAAACAAGATTTAGAATGGAGTTATCCGGCAAGAGTAGGGGTACAGGGAGTACATGAGATAGTAGAGGAAGCGAGACTGAGATGGTATGAGGATGGAAAACGAGAGGATGCCAAAGAAAATGTTGGAAATGAAGTATGTAGGAGAAAGATTGCAAGAGAGGCCAATAAAGAGATGGGAGCAGCAGATAAAGTGTTCAAATGAGAGATGAGTGTAAGAAATTATTAAAGTAGGAAGAATGGTGGGAGGATAGAGGAAGATGGAGCAATTTTACTAAACTGACCCGGCCAGAGGCTGAAAACAGTTGATACTGATGATGATAAAATGATATGCAGTAAAATGAGCATTGATTAGCCATATTTGCAATCTCACTTTTTAAATAAGGACCTAGTCCATATACAATGACATATCCAAGTTTATCTTTATGCATTTGAAATTTCTGGGGTATATCATTATTAGAAAACATTACTTTGAAAATATCACTACAAGCAGAAAAACTTCTAGCAGAAGACTGTGTTGTTATTTGAATAATAACACACAATATTTCAGCACAAGAAACTTAGTCTTTGACAAGTTAATGCTAAATAGAACTAGGTTTAGTTTCGAGTTTCAAAACTACTTCATGGTCAATTGCACCAGAATGTATACCTTCACCATGTAGGCCTGCAGATGATACTGCATTTTTGGCTGCAAGGATCAAGTCAAATATGTTTTTGCTCCCACTGGCAGCTTACACTCTGTCAATATGCATATCTCTCTTGGAATGAGATTGGACTAAAGATACTCCCATGTTACTTGTATCAACGTTAGTTTAACACAAATAACAATGTCCTTTAGTTTTATTACAATCCACTCTTTGGAGTCACAGCCAATCTGTAAATTTTTCCGGTAACCAATCATCCTTAAGGAGTTTTTCCTTTGGGTTTACTAATTTCTTCTTATACAAAAGGGTAACAAGATAAACAATAGGGCTTTGAAGAGTGCTCACTTCACCCAAACTTGTGAATTGTACAGCTTTTATGGAGGGAGTGGGGGAAGTGAAAAACACAACAAGTGGGTACTGTGCCATTGGATTGCTAGTGTAGTCAAAACATTTATTTCTTCCTCTAGCATGTAGAGGAGGGGAGTTAAAGAGTAGAGACTAAGGATAGATAAGGTAGACTGTTTAATATTTCATTATTTGCAATCTTCACTTAGAAACCCTCCTCGCTGAGAGATAGTTTTCTGGTTATTTACCTCCCTCTACTCTATGGGCCTGCAGATTTCTCGGAATTTCCTACCCTCGTCCACATTCCTAAAGCCAATCCTGTTGCACCTGGCATTTGGTACTCTACAAACAGTGTGCATTGAAAACCAATCTCTATCACATCTCGGTGAACCTCTCTTGATGCGTTTTGTTTGAATATGAAATTCTCAAAAACTCCGTACAAAGTGATTCAGTGCGTAACTATTAATATGTTAATAATATTCAATATCTGTGTTTTATTTTGTATCGAATATGTAATCATTAAATGCGAGTGTTTAGGGGAGCTCCTCTCACAAATTAATTATTAAGAAGACCATACTCAAAGTCAAGACCAGCGTTCTCAGATTCATCTGTGTATCTCCAGCCGAAAACATCACTCAATGGTAGGCTCCACAAAATACATTTTTATATACCAAAGCTCGAATCCCGCCTCCGTTTTAGTGTTACTAAAACTGGTCCTCCGGAACTAAGTTACATTTTAATATAATTTTAATTTTAATAAACAGATCGTCCACACATAGACAATCATCACTGCAAGGTCTTATACAAGGTCAACTACTTATGTATCAAACAAGACAGACCAGAGGGGGAGTATTCAAGGGGTAGTTAAACTAGCACTATCAGTAGAGTTCAAATTATAAATATTAAGCATATCAAAATGTTGATGCAAACTGTCAGAGCCAACATTTCACTTAATGAAAAGAGAATTAATATTTTTCCAGTATTTCCAGGATCAAAATTAAAATCAAGTATTCCAGTATTCCCAGTATTGGTAGACTCTGTGCACCAGCTTTTTTTTTATGCTCTCTGCACATAAATCAGCTACATGGGATTTCAGCCAGTTCAGCACCACTGCATTCAGCTGTTCACTCTCATCGAACCAATGAGAACCAAGCCACAAAGCCACATCATGAAAGAAGGAAAACGTTAAAATCATGCTGATTGAGGTCTGGGTTATACAGTTCACACTTGAATTGCTGAATTTTTTGTGCTGCGTGAGCTGTAGTGTGTGGATGTGCATTGTGGTGAAAAACTATTCCTGACATCAGCATCCAACAACATCGTTTCTGAATGGCACATGTGAGCTTCAAAAGTGTTTAACAATACACCTAGGATCTTATAGTCATTCATGGCTCCATAAAATCCACCAGAAGAACAGCCCTTTGATCCCAGTAAACAATGGCTATAATTTTCAGTGTTGATTGAGTTTGCTTGAATTTTTTGACCTTTGGTGAACTCAAGTGATCTATGTTTTGAATCAATATTTATGAAATTTTATCCCAATGATGAGAGAAAGAAGTTTAAAGCAGCAGTGCTGAACTGGCTGGAATCACAGGAAGCGGATTTATCTGCATAGGGTATAAAAAAGTGTTTGGGGAAAAAGGGTGATGATGTAGAAAAATAAAGTAGATATGCAAATGTTTTTCCCCCGGTAATTCTAATTTTTGTTATGATAAAAAGCAAACAGCCCATACTTTTGAAACACGCCTTGAAGTTTAGGCAATTTAATAATATGAAATATATTGAGGAATGTTATTTTGCAGTGATTTTTTAAGTTTAGGCAGGAACCAAAATAAGTTATGATATTTTTATATAAGATACCCCAAAATCATAATTTTAAGTCAGTACTCTTTGATTTTATACCTTCTTTATGAATATGTTTTTTTAAAGATTTAGATATTACAAATTCAATAAAACAGAAAGTTTGGATGGAAACTTTTATTTTGAATTTTTTAATTATATGAGACTCATCAAATGAACCATCATTAAAAAAAAGAGCATAGTTTGAAGAAAAAAAAATCATCTATAAAACACTGTACCTAATCTACTGACAAGATGTTAACTAATGAATTTGGTACTGTGGCATAAAATTATATTGTAATCAATGATTTGTAGGATTCCACATGATTTCATTTTACCAAATGTGACCTAGTAAATGCATACAAAATAAGCCATATCTACTATTAAGTCTCTATAAATATAACATTTATGCAGTTCAAGGAAGATAAGTAATAGTAGATTTAAAATTTTTATTAAATAAATTATTCATGAAGTTTACACCTGTTACACATTTAAAAAATGTAATCATAGTTTCACACAAATATTCAGACTTAACATGGCCTTATTAGCTATAGTTGACTCTGAACCATTAATATTATGTTTGCATAGACACAAAATAAATTCAGTGAATGGAATTTGAATATAAAATCTGGAGTAAATCAAAGATTGGAAGGCCAGATTTTAGATATATGCCTTAGAACTTTCAGTCATGGCAGTCTGTAAAATCTTTTTGTGTAAGATTTCAATATTAAATAAAACTATAAAATCATTTAATTTTTATAACCCTGATAAAAGTAAACTAAGGTGTTTGTATGTTGATGCCTGTATAAATCCTTAGTGAGAATAAAGGATTAAATGTGTAATTTACAGCTCAAAATACTAGAAAATTGTATTCATAACATGTGTTTCAAAGTTTCGTAAATCAAGCTTCATGATTTGTTACCATTCTAAGTATTGAACCAACTAGTTTAAGAATTTCAAAATGTATGTTAATAAGTGTGCAATGTTACAAAATGCTAATACCTTATTGGTTAAGAATTAGTTTTTCTATTTTGTGGCGCTCTTTTATGAAATCTTGCTTACAAAGATTTTACCCAAACCAAAAGTTGTTACTTGATTAAATAAAGAAACACTAACAGTAGGCCTACTACCTTTGTTACTTGCCTCTGCCTAATTGGGATTATTGTTTATTTAGACTGTGTTTGGTTCAGCATACAATTGCAATACATTATATCTCTACAGTAATATAATGTAGTTGCATTTGCCCAACTTTAAATTTATTTTGGAAATGAGTTAAGGTGGTGGGATATGCTACAAGGAGTGGAAATAGCCAGTTGCAAGTTGTGAGCCACAAGCATGTGGTACCAATTTTGACAGGTTCAGAAACTTGCTAAATTCGAATTACAATAGGAAGAGCATATGTGTAAATTAAAAACTTACCCAGACTTCTTTAATGTATTCTTATGCTAAGCCATTTGTTAGGCATCCAACCATTTAAATCAATGTTGTCCATGTTGATAGCTGTGAGATAAATATTGTGACCTGTTGTTAATGTTATTTACTCTAAATGTATTTGTAATATTTTTTAAAAGTTTCTTCCTATGGCGATCCAACTCTTCATCCTGATATTATTACACTTGTGTGTTTCTTTACATATCAGGATTTAAAACCAGTGCACTGACATATAAAATCTCAAAATTAGTAGGGTGAATTTTGAGGAAATGCATCAGTATTCATGTGGAGAGACTATGGGGCCACAATGTGATACAACTACCCTTCAGTGTACCTAATAAAGGATCATGTTCCACTTTATTATGTGAGAGTTAAGCATGCTAGTGCACACCTAAATATGTTGGCTATTAAGTGGTTATAGTTCTGCTTACTGTATTGATGTTTAGTGAAGAATTTTAAAATATCATAAATATCACAAGGAAAGAAAAACCAGGTGGTTACAACACTTAAGAGGAAGTCAAAATCCATTCATCAGAAATATAACCAGGAAAATTTAAACAAAGTGTCCTAAAATTTATGTCTTCAGACTATCTTGATTAGTGCAAAGCTGGATTGTACAAAGTCAAGATATTCAAGGGTGTGGTCAATTCAAAAAAATATTCAACAATAAGAATTTTGTGTATTTAAAAAAATGAAATACTATGTACAGTTTTAAAACTATTTTTATTTGTATAGTTAATGTTGTTTTTACATGTGCTTTATAATGCAGGTAGTGTTTATATGTATGCATAGTTTATCTATTAAAATGTTTTAATAAGTGAATAAACAGATAATATAATAAAATGCACTAGAAGCTTAGTAATTAGTTTTAAATACATTTAATGTATTATCATAAAATAAAAGTCAGGGTTAGTAGCACATGATATAGTTCTGAAATATTTATGCAAATGTTATTTTCAATAAGTCAATACAAAGATATACTCAAACTATTTAAATGTTATGTTGGTGACGATTTACATTTTGAATAATTAATGACTAGAAAGTATGTAAAATAAAATACTTTGAACAAGATAACAAAACAACTTACATTTAATAACATTTTATAGTACAATCATAACTTATCTTAATTAATATTATTATCAAAACATTTTCATTATCAAAGAGTGAATACTTAAAAAAATACAAATGCTTCCATTCAAACCAAAGCACAAAAATAATACCGTAAAATAGGTTATTTATGCTACTCTTATGTTTGGCTTATATCATAGCAGTGTGTTTGTGAAAACATGATGAAATTGGTGTGTCCATAACCTTGATGTGAAAGATAATTTATAAGAGTATTTTTAGAGGTTACAGGTTTTTATTGAATGACAATATTGTTTTAAATCAGTTTTTTTTAAGTTATGGAAGATTTAAATTAAAAAGAGTTAGGTTTAGTTCTACATATTAAAAGATACATGACTCAGTTCATTTATATTTAATTTTAACTATAGTCACAAATAAATAAAATGTTTCAAAGGGAACATACATGCATTAAATTAAATTAAGTTAAGTTTTTAAAGTATTTAAATATTATAGTAGTTTCCAATATAAAGAAAAATTGACAAACTTTAAATTATTTTGAGACATAGTAAATTATTCAACTATGCATTCATAATTTCAAAGTTTCTGTAAGGATCGATGATCCGACACCTTAGCTCAGTTGGTAGCGTGTCCGCTTACTTAGTTAAAGAGTCCCAGGTTCGATTCCAGGAATGACTGAAAAATTTATCATTGGTGAAATGTGGATTTGCCCTTTCAAAGAAATGAGCTAACAGCCAGGGCTGATGTAGTATCTGTTCTATATTAAAAGTTTGTTTATAAGTCAAGTGTTGGTATAATAAGTCGGTTTAGAAAGTGCCTGTTAAATGCCTCAAATAAATGGGAGGGGAGGGGGGGTAGAAACTAAAACTGTGTGGATGAAGAAATTATGAAATTCAACACATTATTAAGAGACAAATTAACCATCCTGTATTTGATAACAACACAACAATGTCTGCTTAGAAATCTGAAATTTACTACTTTTGTACTTATTTAGTTTAGTAATACTATAAATATAGTAATTGCGATGATCCATCACGTCATGACTATCGTGACGTCCCATTTATGTGAATTAGTAGTAGAAGATAATGGGTTAGTTGAGTATCTACCAGGTATAAAAGTCCCGAGCACTTTAACTGGCAGGAAGAGGTAGTCTGGACAGAAAGTTGTGGTGAGAGACAGTCGAGTGGGAGTTAGAGTTGAGTTGTGTTAGGGTTCTGTCTCGTCTGAACAGCAGAGTCTAATTGGGACAATGACCAGAGATGGTCTTGAAAAAGCGAGGACGGTTTGACTAGGATTTTGGATAAAGATGAGCTCATGACCGTGATGGAAAACATATTTGATATTGTTACAGAAAGACCAAAGCCGAGACTCTGGCGGTTTGGACCGATGACAATGTATTGCGCAGTTCATTCCACAAATTTTGGTGTTTTGTCTTAATTGGTGTAAGAAGTGTCTTGGGATAGTAGAAGTCGGGACTAGCCTCACCTAATCTGATGAATGAGTGTTCCTTACAAAATGTATGTTTATATTAGGGCTGGGTCGATGTCGATTATCAAGCTGATGATTGGCATTACCGATTATGACACAAATGGTTAAGCCGATGATCGGCATTTTTAACCCAATTATTTATGCCAATCTTTATAACTGTGTAGGATAGAAATCACTTAGTGACTCATCTGTTTTAAGCTTGGTAGCAGACAACAGGTTCCTTTGTACTGACTGGGAAGTGATTGTCTTGTCGGGTGGAAAAGAGAATGGGGGGAGTAGGGATTGTTTACTGGTCATGTTTGAAAGTACAGTCTGTGGTGACTCATACTTGGCGCCTGCTAATGAGACAGTGAATGAGAGAGAGATCTTGGCTGAGAGTAGATTACAAAGTCAACACTTTGTGTGCAACAGACTAGAGAAAGATAAAGTGTGAAAGAATGAAAGGGTAACTTTAAGGAATGACAGTACCAAAAAAAATCAACTTTGGTTCATGACTATTGGACTGCACCGATAATTATTCATCTTTATTACTTTTTTTATAAATATCATCTGTTTACTATATTCAATGACTTTAAAATATAGTTTTGAGATAATTATTATAAATCATTAATAATTTATGCTCACAGTTGAGCATTTTAGATTTATATAAAAGTGGTCTAAAGATTTACCTAGCTTGTACTTGCCCTCCATTTTTTTTCAAAAAGTTGCCATGGCATAGTTTAGTTATGATTATTCGTATTTTTTTAATATTTGGTTAGGAATTTAATAAACAAAAAATTGTGTATATTCAAATATAAATGTTTGTTGCTTTTTAAACTAGCTTTGTAATATTGTAAGGAAAATACACTAAATGACCGGCAAGATTGGCAACAAATGATTGGCATAAGCTTAGCCTGCGAAAGGGCTGATCTGCCCAGCCCAAGCTTAAATGTATTATAAAGTTTTATAAAGTCGAGGCCCCTGTGCCATCTTGTGCAATAGAGCCTATAGTGTAGTATAAAAAAGACGGTGTTGTTATTCATATGAACATGTCATAATTAAAGCGTAACAGTAAAGGGGGTCACTAGGCGCCAATCACAGACCTGATAGCCTGGCATGTTTCTACTCTGTGCAGCATCGGTGAGAAGTTGAGACCAATAATGCAGGGAGTGTGGGATGTCAAATAAAGAACCAGGGTGGGCCCAGTTGGTTCGACCCAAACTCAAAAGAGGAAGAGAAGAGAAAGGGGGCAAAAAGGGCATCACCCCCTGCAGTTCTTAAGTGATACTAATACATTTAAAAAGGTTTTGTATTAAAAATGTGTTTAATTAGCCTATCCTTTGCTAATATTCACAACAAATAAATTGAATGGTTTAGTTTATAGTTAAAGGGAAAGAGGCGAATAAAGAAAATTGTATTAACATTTGCCTGGAGGTAGACCTTATAAGAACTGATAATGGTTAAGCCTTGGCCTCCCGGATCACACTTACCATGTAACTTGCAACGTTAGTTACTATTTCAAATGAGAAATGATTATGACACATAATCAAATAAGTCTGTATTAAAATTTACAGTGAATGTTCAAAATACAAAAACAATTAGTATATCACATAGAATTATAAATGTACTTAAGATAAATATAGGAAATTAATAAGTTATATTACAAATGAATATACTATGTATGAACATACACACACACACACACACACACACGCACACACACATATATATATATATTAAAAATATTTGATTTTAGATATATACACTAAATTACAGACTGAGATAATTTTCTCCATGACCAGATAATTAACATATATTGCATAATGAGCTGTATTAAAATATGTTAAAGAAATGTAAAAACTTGTTATTAAATTTATCTCACTAAAATAAATTTAAAAATCCTTTTCTACACTTCAGTACTTCTACTAAGATGGGCAATATCTTCTGCGCGAGAAGATTTACGCTCTCGTTTGGCAAAGAGTACTCCCAAGAAAGACTGTTGATGAACCATCCCTTTACTTCCTTTACTTGAAGATGGTTGCATTGTAATCTGAGATGGTTCATGTGTTGTACTGCTGGGAGACATAGACTGGAATGAAACCGACATTCCACTATCTAAGGAACCCATGCTACCCCTTCGCTGTGGTTTAGTGCCTGTAAATAGATATACCAAGTTACATTACCTCCTAGAATAATACAGTGTACATAAACTTAGCCTTTAGATTTGGTTTTTCGAATCAAATCAAAACATTTCACTCCCTAAGTTATGAGTAACTTTAATACAACTTAAATATCACTTTAAGCCAGGGCTTCAGAAATTATAAAAGAAAACAAAAACAAAAAAACAACATTTTAATTGCTTGCCAAGTAAAATAAAGAACCAGAATGTATTATTGTTAAATGGCCAATGGTATGTTGTATTTACTTCAAAAACTGAACCACGTTTAACATGGTCTTAAAAAGCTTTAATAAGTAAACCAACTTTTATATTTGAGTAAATATATAAAAAAAACTACCTGGTAGGTCTAAACATTTATTTTCTAGATGTTATACAAAATAAAGAAACAAAAAGTAACTAATCAAGTCAAAATTTATGGTTACCAATGGCGACATGCAAATGTATTTGACTCTTGATGCTTGGGACTATGTCCAATATATTAACTTTGTTAGCGTGTATGATATCACTAGTTATCCACTTGTGAAGCGTGACAGTGTGTGCGGCATCATTAGTTGTCCATTAGTTTGTAATGCATGTAAAAGCTTACCACAAATACAACTTATAATGTATGTACAAGATTACCACAAATACAACTTATAATGCATGTACAAGATTACCACAAATACAACTTATAATGCACGTACAAGATTACCACAAATACAACTTAAACGGTTAGATTATTTTTCTTGTTGTAGAATATTATAACATTATATGTAAATAGAATGGTTAGTTTATCTTTCTAGTAGTGGAATATTATTTATTGTATGTCACTGGAATGGTTAGTTTATTTTACTGTAGTAGGATACTATTTAATGTATGTCAATAAAATGCTTAATTTTTTCTTGTAATAGGATATTATTTATTTTATGTAATTTATTTTTTGTAGTAGGATATTATTTATTTTATGTCATTGGAATACATAATTTATTTTTTGTAGTAGGATATTATTTATTGTATGCCACTTGAATGGTTAGTTTTTTTCTTTAAGAAGGAAATTTGTTTTGTATGAATATATCCACCGAGCCAGCAGGGATATTATGACCATTCGACAAAAAGTTAGTTGCTACCGCTAGTTAGCTTTACTTTTGAGGAAAATATAGCGTTTGGGTTATTATGACCACCCCACTTTGTATCATCCGCTAGCTTTAGCTTCGACTTTGTTTCTAGCACCAACGCACAAAATAAAATCAGTTTGCGTCAACAGATGGCAACACTTTTCCAAAAAATATTACCTTTTAAGAAGTTAGAGGCTAGAAGCTAGGTAAATTTATTTCAAGAATGCTGATATTAATGACTGAACATTATTTATATATTTTTATTTCCCTAAACAGATGATCACAAGTTACATTATTTGCAAGAAAGATTTAGAGCTTAATTTAATAAATCTCTTGCATAATTTTGTTTGCCTATGGTTTGAAATGAAAAAATACTAGGCCTACATTATTCAATACACACAACATATTTTAGTCAAAAAATCATGTGAAATATGCATTCAAATAGTAATGTCACACAGAAAAATAAATCAGTATGAAAAGTTGGCCAATAAGGAAACAATATTTTTTGTAATATGTATGCTTTAAGACCCAATTCTTTATTCTTCATATATTTGTATTGATACTGGAACAAGTGTGTTCTATTCTATTAACTAAAACCAATTTCAACAATTTATAATGTAGACTTATCCTTATATTTAGGCCTATTTTAATTTAAAATAACTTTACTTTATAACTAAAAATATATGCCTTATAAAACTTTGTCTCAAAAACAACACTTTTCAAACAGTAAATTAATATTTTGTATTTTTTTCTTTCTTAGTAGGCCTATTTTAAAACTGTTCTCAATTTTGTCAAGTCAAAAAGTGAGCGTTTAATAATATTGCAGGGATGCAAGTGCCGAAGTGTCTTCAAATAAGTGAGAAAAGTTACAAGAAGCCATAAAAGAGTGATTAAAAAGTGACTTAAAAGGCGATTAAAAGTGACAAGAATATCCCAGTGGTATAAACTATTTATATGTATTTTTCTTTGGTTTTAACTGGTATTTTTGATAAGGGACAAAGTTTAACTTTAAGAAAATCACCAAAATAAATTAAAAAAGAAGTGTTATTTGAGCTTTGATCCTGGATAGGGTATGACCTACAAACAATGGTTAGCCATATTTTATTTTGAAAAAGAGTTAGAAAAGAAAACGAAATCATATTTTAGATTTTGTGTTAAAGAATAAAGTTATTAAAGATGTATTGCAATTTTAAATTTTCTTTTGAAGATGGTCTGCCTCTCTTCTAGTATTTTCTTCCTCTTTTTGTACCTGGCAAACACCTGCCAACAATGTTTGGGCCAGTTCTGGAATGGGAGCTTTTGCAGCTTGATGACAAAATTCATGAAATTGAAGGTGTTAGAATAGACGAATTTTAGAGCCATTTATTCACATTGTGTAATCCAGCTAAAAACTAAAAATATCTAACTCTATGTAAAGTTGTAAAAGCTTCCCTATTTCTTTCCCAAGAATTTTGGAGCCATTTATTTATTCACACTGTGTAATCCAACTGAAAACTAAAAATATCTAACTCTATGTAAATCAACCTATAGTCAGAAACATTAAAAAGTTGACCATAGTTCAGTTATATACAGTTAAATATTCCTGGCAAAACCGCTCAAAACCTCTCCTTCTGTTAAAAATGAAATAGTGAAAATAAAATTGCTCTACATTAATACAGCTTTGGATCATTTCAAAACAAAACCTGTGTTGTGAAAATTTTTTTGAAAACATTATAAATAGTTAGTAATACAATTATTTTTTTAAACACAAGAAAATCTCCTATCTATGCGGTACTCTACTTGAACATACATAGGCCTACTATGTGCTAATTTTGTTAATTTACAGTGTTGAAAAGGTTCTCATGTTCAATATTGAATCAAATATGCTGTGTGAAGATCTTAGAAAATAAAACTAGTTATTTAAAGATGATGAAAGCAGACAAAAACAGACAAAAACGTTTTGAGATTATTATTTTGGGATAATAAGATGATAAGTTTTAATCAGGTAACACAAAACACCTAATAAATTACAAAACCTAGCAAATATAAGCTCATAATGCAAACCAAAGGACAAGTAAAATGTCTGTGCAACTTAGCGTCACTCTACTAGGAAAATATTTGTGCTCACAAGGACTTTGTTTTTGCAAAGTGGTCGGCTGTAATAACTTTTGACGCAAAGTCTAGCATCTCTCTGCTAACGGTCACAAATTCGTTTTGCGTCATGGTCATAATAGCCCTGCTGGTGTGCTCTATTATTTGTTTTAGTTAGTTATATTAATTTTCGCTAGGTGTCAGCAACACACTGATTTCTTGTCATCTGCTATAATTCCTCCCCTTCACCTCTAATGGTTCTAGGCTTGCGTCTCCCGCACTTTCTTATCCCTAACGTGTGAACTAAGCTTCTCCAGCCTCGAGGCACACACCAATGAAACACTTTTATGTAACATAATTAATTATTCATCAAGAACCAAGATTGGGGCACCCCAGCCATCATCTCTTTGATCCAGGTATTCCCAATCACAGTTCGCAAAGGTTAGTTAATTAATTTGTTTTCTCTATGTTTGATAATTTAACACACGTTTAAAAATTCTCGGCTCTTAACACTGCACATAATTTTGGCTCTCTGGGACAGATCTAGTTCTTTGAAAGAAATGAACTCTTGCTATGTTACAGTGCAGTCTATTAAGAGGAGAACTGTTCATACATTTATTAATCATTATGAAGTGTTTTAATTGATTATTATTATAAACGTGAGCCTAACCATTTTAGTTATGGTTTTGCATTAGAAAACTATAGTACACTCGTCCCTGTATCCCCTGACTTAAGATTCAGTTTCGCTTGCCATGATGCTCAGGCTCATAATTGCATAATTTTTCCTCTTGATTTTTTTTTGTGTTGTTGCTCTTACAAACCTGTTGTGTGGACTCTGATTTTGTTTTATTGTTTCTCATTTAATTAGTCTAAGTGTATTTTTGTTTATATTACTAATTTTGGTCAACATGAGGTTTGTAGCTTTTACTCAGCATTGCAACCTTATAAAGAAACGTCTCGTTAAGATTAGGGAGTATGTAATGCAAGTAGATTCTATTGTTAACAAAGGGGAAGCATTGTCCCAGTATCACATTCAAAAACTGTGTTTGAAAAGGAGGTCGAGTCAAAACATAACGAGTTTGAAGTGCTGTAATCTAAGATTGTTTTAGAAGAAATTGTATAATACAATGATGAGATGGCAATTCAGAATCAAAACCAAATATGTGTTGTACTACAACTTAAAAACGTATGTAATTCAATGTTACTTCCCACTCCTAAGCCTCAACTGGACGTTTCAAGTCACTCTGTGCCTTGGGTGTCTTTGGTTCCAACCCCGCCTATACACCACACTTAACTGGTATGTTACAATAAGAAAAACAAAGAAAGCTTGGCGATAATTCATCAAAATCTGTGGCCCCAGTGTGGTGTAGAATCGACATAGTACTACTACTCGACTGCCTGGTATCATAGGCCTACACATGTTCAGATGCATCACGTGTAACGTAATGGAGCAGTTCTTTGGACTTTGTTCTCCATTGCCACGTGCATAGCGACAGTAGCAGCCAATAATAGCATGTTAAAGTGGAGGTGTCAAATCAAAAAGTATGAGCTTACAGCCATTTTCACGGAGCTTTTAGTTAATAAAACGGGTCATTTTCTACAGTCTCGGCCACTCAGTGTTTAAGTTTTTTTAGCGTCGAGGGCGGGTAGTAAAAGTTAAGCGCAGCAGGCCTGATCTGTGACCAAAAGAGAAACAGGCTGGATCTTAGACAGTTAAAATGTTGGTTTTCCTAAACAAAAATTTGCAGTCGGGAAAGAAAGTTTAGTTAAAAAAAAAAACTTTGAACATTAAGGACAACTATATATGTATTTCAGAAATATGTCTTGGTTTTATTTATGTGTTACTTGTATAAAATAGTATTATTTATTAGTTAAAGCCTAATAATGGTAAAGCATCTTCAAATATCTAGCAGTGCTGTAGATTGTGGTATGGTAATTATGTGTCCTATCTTAACAGAGAGTATAAATTAGAAGACATTAAAAAAATAGTAATTAATATCAGTGTGGTTAATCCTATCTAGTGGGTTGGTATCGACTTTAGTATCGGTATTGAGTATCATGAGAAAATGGTGGTATCGAGTATCGGAAAAAACTGGTATCGACCCATCTCTACTATTCACTTACATTGTCGAACACATCAAGGACGAATATGTTGCTGCATAATAAATGACCTTTGCCATTCTTGCATGTGAGAATTCTGTACGAAAAGTCCTTTCTCAATGGATAGAAGGTGTCAAAATCCCCATTTTTTTCACATACACACACATACACACACATAAACACACACGAAAGTCCCCACTCACCCCACACACATGTTGCATGGCAGAATATTTACCTGACAAGGATCTTAATAAGTTTTAGTACAAGCAAAATTCACTATTGCCAAGTTTTATGTGACCCCGGAATCAACCCATCTGAGGAGGTATTCACTAACCTAGCCATCACAGCAAAACAGTATTTATGCACTCTCACACACTCAACAGTTTTTTGTGCATCATCATAACAAACTTTACAGGTCCCTTTATAGTAGGTTTAGTTAGCTGTAGTCATATCCTATTTTATTTTGATTTATTTTGATCATTTCTAAGAATGAAATTACCATAGTAATAAAAAATTAAGATTTTTTATGTATACATAGCATTTTGAGGTAAAGTTTTATTACTCATGCTTTTTCTACTTTTGTAAATGTTCTTGTCCCACTAATATAATAAAACATATATTTTTGAGCTACTTTTGTTTATAAACATCTGACAAAATATGAGCTGCTTACAACACAGCGAGAACCCCATAAACTATGCTGTTTTAAATCCAAATTCTGGTTATCTACTGTTAACCAAAATGTTGTCTGCACCTAATTTCTCCCTCCTACTCATAAACATATATGCATAGAAGTGGTTAATTTTTAATATAAATCTAAATTCTATAAAAGGTAATATGTTTAGTGGGGCAATGTATATTCAATTCGATCCAATTCAACCTTTTAAAAACACCGGACAATATGTTTTACAAGAGCCTATAAATAACGTAGCTGGTTATGGCTAGTTAGTAGGTATACTGGTAAGGAGAATGTAACATACACTGTTCACTTGAGATGCATTAGTGCCAGTTGCTTAATTAGGGTGAGGCAGTTGGGGCTGGTTACCTGGGTGCCAAATTTAAGGGATGCCATTTTCATGGTTAAAATATACAAATTTATATTTACTTTAATTGAATATATGTTTTTGACTGGTTGAGCCATCGTGATTTTTACGGGTTTTTTTTGCCGTATTCTTCAAGTTTGATAAGACATCAAAAAATGTAATTTAATCAGAAAGATGCACTGAGGATAGAAATAAGATAGGGATCAAAGTATTTCCAAAGAGTGAAGGTCCTTTTATTTTCATACAAAATCAATCAATGAATAAAAGATGGTTTAAAAGGAAGTTGGGAAATTAATATGGAGAAGTTTGGCACTCCTGGCTTGTTTATTATTTAGAAAAAAGGCAGCCTTTTGGTTTTGTTTGTTATTTGCTCAAACTGACAATCCGTCTTTGGTAGAGCGGTAAATTAGTTCAGTTACTGAACCCCATGCTATGTATGGTTCTGGTAGTACTGGAAAGGGTTTCAGGCGCATAGGAGGAGATAATGGACCACCCATGAAAATGCAAAAAATCATCAATACTGTTTGACACAATAGAAGTAGATGGAAATAAAGTTTTAAAGAAAAGAGGAATCATTGACAAAGAACGTCAAATTGTAACAAAAAAACAAAGATGGTAAGATGCTCTCCACAGAATTATCCATTGCATAAAATCTATAGCAACTCAGAACCTTGGAATGTGAGGCCACATGGAATCCCTTAGGAAGAGGAAAACCGTATTAGAAATTTCTTTGGATTATTAAAGTTATTGGCAAACTTTGATCCTGTCATGAAAGATTATCTCAGTAATGTAAAAAAGAATCCTGGTGCATCATATATATCTCCTTTAGTGCAGAATGAATTTATTCAGCTGATGGCTTCTATTGTCCACCATAAATTGTTACAAGGAATTCATAAGGCAAAATATTTTAGTCTTATGTTTGATTCTACTCTAGATCAGGCACACCGAGAACAAATGGAACAAACAGTTTGCTATACTGATTTTCAGAAGAAAACAGTTCATATAAAAGAGTATTTCCTTAGATTTATCCAATTAAAACAAAAGGATGCTGAAAGCATTATGGAGGTGATTTTCAACCACCTGGAAAAAAAACATAATGCCATTTTAAGAATTTTGGTCTCAGTGCTATGACAATGCTGCAGTTATGGCTTGTTATAAAAGTGGTGTTCAACAGAGGATTATTGAAAAATATAGTAAATAAATTATTGTGAACTGTGATAATCATTCTCTAAATTTGGCTGGAGTGCATGCTGCCTCCCATGATGCACTGATAGTGACTTTTTTTGGTAAAGTTCAGTCACTTTATTCATTCTTTTTATGTTTTACTCTTGTTGACAAAAGCTGAAGGATCTCATATTAATAGTTGTCAAATCTGAGTCGACCTCAATTGAAATCTAGAACAGAAGCTGTGAAACCAGTTTAGGAACACTTTGATATTAGAATGGAAGTCTTGCAAAGAACGATTGATGATCAAAATGAGGAATCAAATATTGACATTAGAGTTTTTGGCTTTGCTTGGATTTTGGCACAAAATTCTTGTTCGGATTGATAGTGTTTAAAAACAACTCTGAGAACATAACATGAACTTTCATGATGCTGCTGCTTATGATTTAAAAGCCCTTCAAGATTATTTCTTAAGCAATTGATAACACTAGTCTGCATATCAGATGATTGAAAACTAATATGTGTTTTTGGCTTACTTTTTGATGCTGATTCCAAAACTGTTCTTAATTTTCTTCTATCGCGTACAGTTTTTTCACAATGGACCAAAGTTGACTTCCAACATTTATCGCTGAGATGTGCTAGTAGGTAATGCGTGTTGTTGGAGGGAAATTTCGCAATATAGATCTGTAAGCCTTTAGGTTGCCACAACTGCTGCTACCAGGTGTCCTTGTCTGACCGTGGAAGTGTTGTGACTCTCAGACACATTTCCAGATATGTTATCATTGTATTTCGTACTGTGTTTGCATTTCCAACGCTGTTCTCAGTTTATTTCCCTATTGTGATTGTAGTTATAGTTGTAGTCTACAAGCAAGTGTGTGAACAATCCAATTTTTTTTTTTATGTGGAAAGTATGTAGGGCTTAAGCAAAGAACGAACATAGCAGACTTTGTGAAGAAAGCTTACTATGCTTATTTTAAGTGAAGCTTGTTGACCAGGATAAGGCATGGGTGACAGACAGTTTGCCACTATTGTGTTGAGAGGTTTAGGTTATGGGCAAAAGTTAAGAAGACGTGCATGTTGTTTGCAATTCATATGGTGTGGAGGGAGCCTAAACACCACCTTAATGACTGTTACTTCTGTTTGGTTCAAGGGTGCAATTCAAAAAATAAGAAGCAAATTGTGTATCCAAGCATTCCTTCAGCCATTAGGCCAGTTCCACATGGAGAAGACTTGCCTGCCCCCCTTTCTCCAGTTGTTTTAGAGAACATGGCAGAGGATGATGTTGAAAGTGAACGTGATGTAATCTCTGAAGCCAATAATGATGATCTCTACAAGCCCGAATAAGACTTTACTCCACAAAGGTTCTCTCAGAGGGAACTTATTGATCTAGTACGTGATCTGAATGTGCCTATGGAATCTGCAGAACTACTTGGTTCCCGACTTAAAAGTAAGAATATTCTGGCACCAGGAACACATTTTTCATGGTACAGACACAGAGGACAAGAACTATTTTCTTTATTCTCAAAGAACGATTCCTTGGTTTACTGCAATAACACAAACGAGTTAATGAACTTCTATGGCATTGAACATGATCCTAATCAGTGTAGACTTTTTATTGGCTCCTCCATGAAGAGCCTCAAAGGCGTGTTACTGCATAATGGGAATGTGTATGGATCTATTCCTGTGGCCCATTCAGTTGAAATGAGAGTGTCATTCGAGAAGATGGAGGTACTGTTAACAAGTATCCAATATGCGGAACACAAATGGCTAATCTGTGGTGACTTTAAAATTATAAGAATTCTATTAGGACAACAAGCTGGGTACATGAAACTACCTTGCTTTCTATGTGAATGGGACAGTCAGGCAAAGCAAAGGCATTGGAGTGTGAGAGTTTGGCCAAAGCGAAGGAATTATGTGCATGGAACTAAAAAATCTTGCATGAACCGCTTGTAGACCCCCAAAAAGTCTTGCTTCCACCACTACACATCTAAATGGGCTTAATGAAGCAGTTTATAAAGGTTCTACCACAAGATGGGCCCTGCTTCAAGTACCTTTCTATGAAATTTCCCTTCATCAGACAAGAAAAATTGAAAGCTGGAGTTTTTTTGGTCCACAAATCTGCAAATTGGTGAAGGACGAAGATTTTGAGAAAACGATGAATGAGAGAGAAATAGACACATGGACCACCTTCCAATCTGTTACCGAAAACTTTCTAGGGAATAACAAAGATCCAAATTACAGGAACATTGTTGAAACAATGTTGGAAAAATTCAAGAAGTTGGGTTGTAGCATGAGTGTAAAAGTACACTTTCTACACTCCCATATCAACTACTTTCTGGAAAATCTAGTGAAAAGCAAGGTGAACGCTTTCACCAGGATATTAAGGCGATGGAGAAGAGATACCAGGGGAAATGGAATGAAACTATGATGACCGATTACTGTTGGATGTTGAAGATGGATAGTAAAGATGGAGGATCTGCAAGGAAGTCAAAAAAGAGAAAGTTTGAGAATTAATGGAAAACTGGTTATTTTTGTTGTTGTTACAGAGTAGTCACGAAAGTATTAGGATAGTTCTTTACAGTATTAGGACAGGTTTCTACAGCATTTAAAAAATGTGTTTGTAAAAAAAAGTTTTGTTTGAATATATTTGTGCTTAAAATAGGTAAAATATTGAAAATATAACCTCTTAATTTGTGTAAAAACCTGACGCGGTAGAAAAAAATTGAAGCCATTTCTATAATCGGCATGAAAAATAGATTCAAGAATACCAACTTTTGAGAAATCATCTGAGAAAAAATTCAAAAATGCAGACTAGTGTAATCAATGGCCAGTGAATAAATTGAAGCAGGAAGGAAACTGTTTGATGAATGAGACAAATAGAAAGACATCCCAGAAAAAATAAACAAATGCTTGGGGAAAAGGCCAATGATGTAGGGCCTGCTGCAAAAGAAGAAATTATAAGAATAATGAAAAGTGTTATTGATCGTCTTCATAATGAAATACAAGGAAGATGACTCTCTCCATGATTTAGATTCCAAATTTGGATTTATTTTAGATAAAAATGGATTATTGATTGACTCAAATAATTATCTTAACATAGTGAAGAAAAGTTGTTTCAATCTTGGACAGTTGTATAGCAATTATATTGACAGTTTTCAACTTTATGAAGAAATCCTAGATTGAAAGATGCTTCTAAAAATCCAAGCAAATGTTAAGATTTATAAAGCTGAGGCACTCTCCTCAAGTTTATTGTTCAGTACGGAGATGAATTAAAAAAAAACAAAAAACTGAGCAGTATGGAGATGAATTAAAAAAAAAACACTTAGAGATGTTTATTTAGATCATGCTCACTACTGCAATTTCAATTTCCAGCTGTTAGCAATCTTTTAGCAAGCTAAATTTGATCTCATCATATATGAGAGCTTCAATGGGACAATAGATGTTCTGCTTTAACCTTAATCAGCATAGAACGTAAGGAAGCTGATGCGACAAATTTTTATGATTTTATTGGTCAGTTTGCATCTGCTAAAGTTAGAAAAATTTGTTTTTAGTGTGAACCTCCAAATATTATTTTTCTAAATACCAGTAGCTTTTTTTATTCATGCATTAGTAGATTTTGCTATTTATAAAATAAAATGACATTTACAAAATTAAGTAATAGGTACATGGTTATAGTTATACAACAATCTAAGTTTTGTTATTTTTTTAAAATAAGTAATACAAATGTATTGTATTTGTATTATTTGTAACCGGTATTAAAACAAGTAGCCAATTCTATTACCAATATAACAATTAAACTAAATTTTAAGAAACAGTTTTCAAAGGGCACCTTTTTATCCCTGAGTGCCATCAACCCAGGTTATGCTTCTGATTATTGCATTCATACCAAAAAGTTTTAATAACAATTTATAAAATCACAGTGGTATTTTAAAGAGCACCTGGTATTCATTTAATAGACAAATCAATGCATAGTACTGGCTTAATCAAGTGGATCTCAATTAAAACCATTCTGAGTTAAGATATGTGAGCGTAGTGAAATGGAAAAGTTAGATGTGGAACAATATATTTCCATTATTTGATATAGATAATTAATTAAATGGGCCTGTGATGAAAAAACTTTCCTAAAACTATTAGCTGTCCTAAAACTATTAAGGCCTAGACACAGACTCCGTATCCGTAGGTCCGTGGTCCGTAGTCCGTGGTCCGTAAGAAATCGATGATACAATATCAGATTGCTCTGGCCACAGAGTCCTTATCCGTAAGTCCTTACTCCGTAGAAGTTGCCCAACTTTAACTTTCTACGGACTCGTTTATACGGACTACCAATCACAGCCGAGTAAATATGCGCATGCGCTTTGAAATAATCCGTCGCTATGGAAACATATACAAAATGAAAAGATGGCTACACAAGGACCTATTTCAGAAACATTTTCCTAAAAATTCTTATCACTCCGGGAAGAGCGATTTCTAGGAAAATATTTTCTAAGAAATATCAAGTTCTCAGAAATATTGGCTTTGCTTTTGTAGGTTCAACATCCCTATTATATGGTTTATACTAGGTTTTATCGGCGTAATTTAATTTTTTTGTAATTGAGATATATTATGGATACGAGTGAATTTGAAATGGATTCTATCCTTATTGATTGTGTTCGGCAAAGGCCGCTTTTGTTTAGTAAAAAATTTAAAGAATTTAAAGACGTTTTAAGAAAGGAAAATGCTTGGCTAAGTATTTCAGAAATCGTCTCGATACCAGGTAAAGTTTTGGCTACAAGTAGGCCTACTTTTACTTTGAAGCCAAACCCCTTTTTTACAATGTTGCGTTTATTTATGAAAACTTGAAAAAAAGGATATTCATGCATAAATAGTTTCTGCTCGTATATTTTTTTATCAGCCCTACTCCTTTTTTAGGCAGTTAGAAAATCCACCAGAGTTAGAAACATATTTGTAATAGTGGAACCCAATAATAATATTAAAAGATTGAGAACGGGAATATCGAGGCTCGAATCTCGGTCGGGTGAACTGGGGATGGTTTTCCAAAATGGTTTTCCACTCTCCCCCCACGCAAATGCGGGTTGGCTTCCTCTAAATTCAACCTTCCCAATTTCTAGTCCATTAGCGTAATTAGTATTTGTAGTAAGACGCGGTGCTTAATAAAAAAATAAATTAAAAGTTCTCGTTTTGTTTTCATCCAAAATATTAGTAGGCATACATCTGTTTTGCATTTTCAGGCTATTGCAAACACTTATTATTTTAAGTTTGATAGTTAAAATCAAGTTACAAATATATTTCTTGTGATTGTACTTAACCTACATTTTAGTATTTAAATAGTGGAAGTTTTCTCGACAAAGTTGTTTTTGGTTTCTTTGATCAGCTGACTGCTTGGCGCGCGCTCTGTGTTGTATATTATTTTCTTTCGAATTATTTGATTGGATGAAGTCTCTTACTATCTCATTGGTTTAAACGGTCACGAGATTACGGATATTGACTCTATAATCACGAGTAGAATTTCTTACGGACCAGGAGCACGGAGTACGGACTACGGATACGGAGTCTGTGTCTAGGCCTTTAGCTGTCCTTTAAGTATTTTTGGGTGCTGAATTCAAAAATCACACTAAGAATGTCACAAAATACACAGTTTTTTTTAAAAAAAATCTGTTATTTTACATTATTCATATATTAAGGGGTTATGTATGCATAGTATAGATCTATATTTAGATATGGGTTTGAATTATACTTGCGCGCTTGAGTTGCAACAACTTGTTTTCTTTGGAATCAACACTTTTAGGAGCTAATGAAGGTAAAATTGTTCAAAATATAAGCTAAAAATAACTAAGAAACACAAAAGCTGTCTTTAATGCAGGGCATTATATCACTTTTAAGCTTTTATATGCTTTTAATCTCCTGTACTGTAGAAACACTTTATCTGTCTTCTAATGGAATAGAGATACTATGGCTGAGATTGACAGTAAGTTTATTTAAACATAACGAGTTTCATGCTGTGCATTAAATAAATATGACATAATTGTTACTTTAATTTCACTTTTAAAATGCACAAATGTGTTTAATGTTTGTTGGAATATGCAGGTAGTGATCAACTTTTTAACTTTTTCTCTTTGAGGTAATAGATAACTACTACTAATGTGTGGTTTAAAAGGACCTTTTTAAAATGTATACAAGGTGATTTGACACACACTGTACACATTTCAATGGGAGATAGGGAACACTAAAACAAAGCTTTTTCGTTAATAAATGTGTGTCGAAAGATGTATCCTTAGGTGCTGAAGGGTGTTGTTGGCACATAAATGAAAAGCAGAAAGTGTAAACAACATTTTAATTTATAGCAGTTTTACAGCAGTTGCTCAATGGAGTGACTGCCAACAGAAATACATGCTTGACAGTGTCAACGCATTTATTGCTGTAGATTTCCAAATATTGCCCGGACCCATCAGCTAGATGCATGTCGGCTATCTAAGGATCTGTGAAATGCTCCATATTAAGCATACAATGTCCATGTTACCAACGACGATGGTGAAAAAGTGAAATTTGACGTGCCACTCAATGGCGCCCTCTAGCACGTAAGGGTGATGTCTGCAGAATATTCATGAAGGAAAATGGTTTGTTTTAGTGTTCCCTATGACCAATTCAAGTATGTACAGAGAGTTTTGAATCATCCTGTCAATTACTACACTGTTTGTTAAATATGAAACATATTACTGCCATTTTAATGACTAGAAAATTTTACCAAAACTGAAGCAAATTTATTTGGCCTGTAGGAAATAAGAAAGCCTCACCTATAATATTATTGAGGTATCTTGTTTAGTGGATTTTCTCCCATCAGTAGTATATATGATAATGATGATGATTTCATATGGCATCTCCATGACTCTGCAAGAGAGGGTTATGATTGTGCAATGGAGGAGACAAATAAAATTAATAATTCTGATTGATCAATTGTCATCCATAGTAACATTTAAAAATTCAAACCAAATGCCAATTATGAATAGGAGTCAGGGGTAAAACACAAATATAAGTAGGAATTTCTCTGCTATTTTTTTAAAGTGGCGTATTTTTACAAATCATTCTATTTATTATATTACATTATGCAGTTGTATAATCATATGCACAAATTATTTGTTGTTGTTGGTTTAATTCCATACATAAAACCTGAATAGTAGCCTAAGGTAATCACATGGTCTTGACAATATGAATTAAAAATTAAAAATCTATAAGCATTAAAAAATTAGTTTTATAATTTTGCATTGTCAAATAAAATTATTTATTTATTATTTATTTTAGTTGATTTTTTCTTCTTCTTTCTTGGTCAGATTTTATGTTTATCACCATGCTGATGTTATTGATGTGAGTTATGTGGGGATTACTTTGTTTACATATTTATCACTCCAACAGAAACATAAACCTTGTAAAAGAGTATTTAAACAACCTTGTATGTGACTACTTAACATTAATGTAAAAAAAAAAAAAAAAAAATCCATCATCATCATCATCATCATAATAGTCATTGCCATCACCTTCAACATATTCCCTCAATTCACTGAGAGGTAAGGTTTCCACAGTATATATACCATCTTAAAGCCTTTAAATTTGGTTTGAAAAGGAGGATACAGAATGGAAGAAAATTAATACCTTAAATAATCAACAGATCAGCATACACTATATTAACTACCCCAGCCCTCAAATGATCCACATCAATCCTAGCAGTTAGCAACACATGGGCTAGTACATAACAGCAATCCTATTTAGGGAAAACGTTCATTCCTACTTGATAAACAAAATTACAAGTCGCAGCTCACATAAAGCTCCATTCTGTTTGACCATCCCATTATAGGTGATAGGAAAAAATACCAAGAGAAAAAGGGGCTCACAATCATTTTGATGCATTGACAAAGACACTCTTCCTCCTTCTAACCACCTCTAGAAATACCCCTTCCCTGTGGTACTCACTAAACTCTGAATAAATTGAGAAAACAGTGCTGAATATATAATTGATTCACAGAAACTATGACCTTTTCAGCTATAAGATGAGCTTAAAGCTACCTCAAGCAAACTATAAATCCTTTCATTTACGACATTTCATTAATCTAGAACACCTGCTGGGGCTTTGTTTAGCTTTTCCATCTAGCTGGAGTTTCTCTACAACCAACTCCTTACTGATTACTACTGCATGGTTCATGTGTTCCAGTAAGCTAGCCAGGACCACGACTTTTGCTATTTTTCCGTACTTCTGGTTTCTCAAAACAAAATGTTTGTCATTGCAGACATTACTATCCTAATGGGATGTTCATTAAACACTTTAGTTTTATTAGGGTAGATTTTACCATCCCAAACCCATAGCATAGTGTTTCAATGAGTGTACAGGATTTCTACTTTGTACCATTATAAGCACATTTTATATGTTTCAATGAATTTATATATGACAAACACAAATGCAGTTGTGGATGATGGACAATGGGTTATTAGAGCTAATCCATCAACCC
>CABFWO010002720.1:54828-110652 GCA_902155825.1 Timema genevievae
CCCACATGTTAGGATATTGTTGACTGAAAAAAAAAATTGTTTCCTATATGTTTATTAAATTGTAAATTTCTAATAAAATTTAATCGGTTGTTGGTCCTGCATTATATTCTCTTAGATCACAACTAAATCAATAGATTGTTGAACAAAGTGTTATGTGTGAGAAAGTGTAAGTCTGAAACACGTTCCTATGTAAAACTCTATCAAGACCCAGAGCTACAAGTGCAAACCGGCCAGTGTGTTATAGAAGCCATGGTTTGTAGTTCTAGCTTAGGGGTCTTGGGAGAAACATACGGATGAATGTATTTAAGACTTGGATTAAGTATCCTTGTTCAGATGAACAGTGGTGTGTTATGCCAAAGGTTTGGGGTTTAAATACCTTTTAGAACCAATATATTTTAAACCTAGTATTTCAGCTGAATATACTGACATTTATCTCTCTCCTAGCTATGGGTTATCCACAGTACAGTCTCCTATCAAAAGTGATTAAAGACTTCGAAATAATATGTCTTGGACTTGGGTCAGTATCTTGATAGCCCATTTGGTAGGGCAATGATGTGTTAAGTTAAAGGTTTAAGGTTTGAATCCGTGCCTGTGCACATTATTTTAAACATAACATTTCAGGCTTTTAAAAATAACTGTAATAGCTACTTTAACTTTAATCCCAATTAAAGCAATATTTAAAAATAAAATATCATGTGCCATGTTGCAACAATTAAAGATTTTTCATTTTTCATTCTTCATTTATTTAAGGTGTTTAATGTAGACTTTCTAAACCGACTTATTATATCAGCACATGACTTATAAACTAACTTAAATATAGAGAAACAACATCCAACCCCTACACGTTAATTCAGCAATATGAAAGGGTAAACCCACATTTCACCAATGATAAATTTTTCGACCGTGTCAGGATTCAACCCGGAACCCTTACCTCAATAGACAGACATGTTACCGGCTAAGCTAAGGTGTCAGAAAAAGTTTAGGCTCGGATTCTACAGTTGTCTGTTCAAACTTGTGTCTTTATTCTTGATGGATTGGTAGATGGATAGAATGTATATTTAATTATATATTTATTACATTATATTATCTGTTATTATTGTTTGTATAAAAATTATTGAATGGTGTGATTAGGCCTGTTTGGAAGAAAAGGAAAGCAGAGAAGATTATCTAAGGTTGAGACCAGAGGGGTGCCTGCATTTGGTAATATATTGGTGAGCAAGTTCCCACCTATGAAGCTGGGAAACATTGCAACTATTGGGGAGGGCTTGTATAACTCTAGTACTATAGCACGAGTCAAAATCTTGTGTGTTTGGGCATTAAGTGTTACAGGTTTGTCAGGGTTGTAGTGGTTGGTTTCAAAACAGTGACCATTCATTCATTGTCTGAGTGTTTCTGTGGTGAGACAAATGTCTTCAGCAATGCAGTAGTTGCATTGTAGCTGGTATATAAGATTTTCTATGGAGCTTTTCATGTGGTATTCCATTTGTGTGAGTCTGCTATTGAATGAGGTGGAAGGTTGGTGAATTTTGCAGGTACTGCATCTCGGTTTATTGCAAGGGTAGGAAAGTTTGACCTGATGTTGTTTGTTGTTTAGGATAAACTAGAATGTTACGGAGATTAGGGGGAAGTGTGAAAGTGATTCTTGGAGCACCGTTGAGAAGATTATGTGTGAGAGCTTGTGTTTAATATAAATATGAGTTTGGCTAGTCCTTCATAATACTAGATGGTGAGTGGTAGGTAATTCATTGGAAGGTTGTTTCTTGATAGGTTCTTGATTTAACCTGTTCAGGAACTGTGATAGATAAGTTTCAGAATCTGTCCAAATCGTGAAGATTTCGTCAATAAATCTCATCAAGCAAAACAGTCCAGATTGGAACAGGGTGCAGATTGCAAAATGTTTGTCCCTAGTTCCCCCAAGAAGAGGTTAGTGTAGGAGGGGGCCATACGTGTACCCATTTCCGTCCCTTAGATTTGAAGGTAGTGTCTGTTCAGGAAGTGGACATTATTCTTTTCAAATATGAGGCAAGCATATTCTATTAGAAAGGTGGTGGATGGCTTGGAATTGGGTGGCCGTTTGTCTAGAAAATATTCCATGACATAAAATCCTTGTGCATGGAGGTATGTTAGTGTAAAGTGAATTACATCTATGGTGACCAAGTATGCATAATAGGGAATTTTGTTTTTAATGTCTTGTAAGTGATTGGGAAATTGGTTTGTGTCCTTGATGTGTGAGGGAAGTTGTTGGACCAGATGAGAGTCAACCAGTGCTGAAATAAGTTTGGTGGGGACCCCACAGTAAGTGACAATGGAGGTATTTTTGTGAATTTTGGGCAGGAGATCTATGGTGTGGATGGATTAGTGGGTGTGAGAAGCTATAATGCTTTGGCAGGGAGACCCTGATGTGGTCCATGTACTTGTAAAATAATTCTTGATGAGACGGTTGGTTATGTTCTCTTGTAGGGTCTCTTAAGTATTTTAATCTGCAAGTTATCACTCTGCTTCTGTGATATAGGTGGATTTGCTATGGATCAGCATGGTGGAACCTTTCTTTGTCAGCAGGGAGGACCATCATTTCTTGGTTGCTTCTAAGCCTTGCGAGGGTCTCTCTCTCTCTCTCTCTCTCTCTTATCAGTATTGAAGTTTTGGTGTGCAGGTAAGGATTTAGGAAATGATGGCTGTCATATTGGCCAAGACATAAACAAGTGGGTGATCTGAAGGTAATGGAGGGAGGTCCCAGTTGGAGGGTGGAGTGAACTTTTTCAATGATGGAAAAACCAGGTCAACCAAGATCAGGACAAGATTGCAGATATACCCAGAAAATTACATAATTGTGTGTTTTGTTATATTTTAATTGTAAACTATGAGGCCTACAATTTCCCGGTAAGCGTGTAGGCCTTGCCCTGCTATTCTCCTTTTAATGTTTAATGTATTACATAAGAAGATAAACAGGTATAATTTAACAATTTATAAGTCTTAATTATATATAATGTTGTGCTTGGACAAAACTTTATGGAAAACAAAGATGCTCAGAAATAGGTTATGCTTACTAGAGTAGGTGAATCAAATTCCTTCTAATATAAAATAATTATAAGCCTAGATGTTATCTGATACATGAAAGTCGAAATAGCAATAGATATATATGTGCCTTAATGCTCAAAATTGTATAGAATTCAGACGAGGAAAAAAATATTCAAATATATATTTAAGAAAGTGGCCATTTGTATTTAGGAGAGACTCGGTTCACGGTACAATATAAAAAGTGATAAGCTATCTTCCAGTATATTATTCTCATAAGTGGCTGACAATTTTTAGAACAGTGAGATCTATGAGAAAAAAATAGTTAAATATTTTTGTCAATGAATTTAGATTAGATGAGTTGTTTAATTTCAAGAACTTGGCATTTAAGTGTATCAGAAATACCATTGTTATAATAGGTGTGACAAAACATTTTGTTTTAGAGTAGAAAGTTTTCGTATTTTTAAAGAAGGTTCAAACATAATTCAATACAGGTGCAATAACTTTCTGATTTACTAGGAAATAGATGTTGGAAAAGGTGGCAAACATCCATCCAATACAGTGTGCAAATGACACATCATTTACAAAAGATAGCTTCCTCAAGCAAAGAAAAAAAACTATATCATATCATCTTTCACTGTACTGGGACATCTTTATTGATATAACTTCATTTAAGATACTAAAAAACAGAAGATTTCAGAACCAGGAATCTTAACTTCAATTGTTTTATATATGCTATTTTTATGTTTAGCATGAGAATAGGTACACTGTTTTTACATATATATTAAAATATTTTCTTTTAAGCTTCTTCAATCATTATGTAACTTAATAAATGTTTTACTAAAGCTAAAACATGCTTTGTTTCTTAATCGCCTTCACCTGTGAAATTACTACACTACACATTTATTTTAGCCTGGAGCACCCTAGGTCAGTAATTGTTTCACAAAGCTAATTTGTCAATGCATATGTTGAATAAACTCACTTAGTCAAAATCAACGTTGAGTTTTAGATGCAAGTGAATAGCTAAGCTATCATATTTGTTACAGTTATTGCCGCATCTAAATATCATATTCTTTAAATTGACTCCTGGATAGCTCAGTGGTTAGAGCATTGGTGTACTATGCCAAAGCTTCCAGGTTTGATTCCAGTGTCAAGGTGTCATTTTTCAATTTAAAGAATATTAAGTTTTAAAATTTTACAGAAAGTCAAAATGAAGTAATGAATTAAATGTAAAATTAATTATGATAAAAACTTTTGTCAATAATTGCTCATAATAACAATAAATGATTGGGTGCAAATATGGTTCAAATTTGGATTATACTTTCCAATTGAAATCCCTTAATAAAGAAGAATATTTCTAGAGAAACTAAAAAGGTTTCTCACATATTGATAGTTTTGATTGGGTGAGTTTTTCTATATCAAGCCTTTAGAAACCTTATGGTATGAAAATAAAATCATTTTGGCAGGTGTCGGCACTGCTACATCCTCTGTAGGGGTGAATGTACTAAATCACCTCAAAAAAAAAGTTTCAAACTTGTTAAGTATTTTTGTTGCTCCTGAATTCTCCGAAATAATTGTCGATTCTTGTGAAAGAACACATTATACATAAATGCTTAGCAAATGAGAGAGTATTAAAGTTGGCTACAATTAAATGATAATACAACTAAAAATGTTGAATGTATATGGAAGAAAGCAATGCTATACAATTAAGTGTATATAAAATGTGAAGCTTGAGGGATGAATGATTATAATTATGGAAATCAGCCATAAGTGGTTATATTCGAAAAGATTGAAAAATGATACCTGGATACTAGAATCAAATTCAGAGCCTTTGGTTTATCACGCCAATGCTCTAACCACCGAGTTATCTAGGAATTGTGTCGTGCTCACAGCCATTTTTCATTCATATTTTAAGGCTGAGTCTGTGCTGGACATGGGTAGCTCAATGGTAGAGCATTGGTACACTAAACCAAAGGTACAGGGTTTGATTCCCATGTCCAGGTGTAATTTTTCAATGTACTCGAATATGACTCAGTTAAGGCTGATTTCTGTTATTATAATCATTCATCCTCCAAGCTTTGCATTTCATATATACTTAATTATATAGAGTTGCTTTCTACCACATTTTGATTCAATTGTAATGTACAATGTATTTGTACTATTAGCAGCATAAAGCTACAACCGAGTAACCAGTGGCTGTGGTATCAATGATGGCTTTTAGTAGTTGATAATACCAACACGTCCATCACAAACTCTGCCTTAAAATATGACTGAAGAATGGCCCTGAGAAAAAGATTAGGCCTGGATAGTTCAGTGGTAGAGCATTGGCACACTAAGCCTAAGGTCCCAGTTCGATTCCTGTATCCAGGTGTAATTTTTCAATGTATTCAAAAGTTTAACAAGTTTAATGAGGAGGTGGAAGACTTGATAAGTTACTTGGAAAGATTGGGTATGCATTTTTGGTGTATGATGTGTAGTAAGAAACTAAAGTTCCATTATTATTGACGATGATCTGACCCAAAACTTATTAGTACCAGATCTGCCTTCTTAAAAATCGTCTGTGGAATGGTTAATGTATTGAAATTACATTATACTCTCAGGAAATCCATAATAGCAGAGAGAGGGAAGAAAAGAGTACATATACATCTAAATTTTTTTTAAAGACCGCATCTTACTACCTCTTCAGCATATGTACTAATTAGGCTAATGAGTTAGAGATGATGGATGTTGAATTCAAAGGGGGTGTATCCGCATGTGCATGGAGGGAGAGTGGAAAACCATTTAGGGAAAACCACCCTCAGAACACCCAATTGAAATCCAAATCTTGTTTTTCCTGTCATTGACAGTCTAGTTTAACACAAGAGATATGCCTTAGACCATGCAGTCACTGAAGTAGGTCCAGAAATTAAGCAAAGAACATAAAACAGTTTTTGGAAACCATTAGGGCAAATAAAAGACATGAAAGCAGAGATCATGCTTAAAGAGAATGTCATCCAGGCATATTACAAAGCCCGACCTGTTTTGTATGTGATTAGAGGAAAAGTTGAAAAATAGTTGGAGGAAATATAAAAAGCAGGAAAAATATATTTTGTTACAGATACAGAATGGGTAACACCATTAACGTGTGAATGGCAAAGCTCAATAGTAGAGCAATAAGGTTAGGCGGTAACTTTAAAGTTACTTTGAACTAATACATTAAAAGTGAACATTATCCTCTAGCAACACCAGAAGATATTTTCACAGGTTAATCGTAATCAATACATAAAGTTTTCTCATGTTTACAGTTGAAGGTGAGAGAATTTGGTCCTATCCCCATCTAATAGTAAATACTCAAAAGGACTATAGAATCGCACACCTCTCTTATGGTACAGCAGTGGCAGCACAAGTTTTTCAACATGTATAGATAGGGTGACACAGGGACTGAAAGATACTTACTGTTACCTTGTTGATATACTGGTAGTAGGTAGGGATCTGAGGAAGCCTACGAGAAGACAGATAAGGTGTTATGAAGACTAAAAGAATATGTAATCAGGATTAATATGTCAAATGCACTGGCAGCAGGGAAAGTGCAACACTGGGCAATCCTTTTAGCAGCATGTAACTAACTACCAGTTGGTGTACCAAAAAGGGAGCAAGATTCCATAAGCAGATACATTGTAAATACATCCTAGTGAAGAAAGAAGAGAGTCAGGGCGCTAATTTCTTTTCTCTTTTTAAGGATTTACCTATCACAACAAAAGAAATAGAGAAACAAGCAAGGTCAAGACTCTAGTTGTGTTTTTGATTTTACTTTTAACAAATGGCCAATAAATGTGGATGAGGTAATATTAACCCTGAAACGCTCAGTGCGCCGATAGATTGGCACGCTAAGTAGTGGCTAAAACACTCACACAGCCGATCCATCGGCGCCAGCCAAATCTAGTCTTTTAGTTATATTTATTATTACTAGATGTCACCACAAGGACTGTATCATAAATATGAAGATCTTGTTAGTATTTTCTTCAACAGAAAGCATTGTAATGTTTATAAATTTTTTTTTAACAAATGAAGTTATTATTCTCACATATTTACATCGTGGCGCAATTACATTTCTGGCTTACATGTTTCTCTTTATTTAATGTGTATTATATGTTTTGAAGTTAATATTTTATTTTCATTCTAAAGTTTATTTATTATTTTGTGCTTATTTTGCTAATAGTTATTTTTATTGGAAGTTATCTAGGCCTAAGTGTTAGGACAATAGTTTGATTTGATTTCTATCTTGGCAATGGCTGGTCCAAGTTTTAGGCTAAATGACTCAGATATATTAGATTATTTAGACACTAATGACAGTGAGAGTGACTTTGTGCCTGAAAGTGACTTTGATACCACTAGTGATGACAGTAAACCAAATCTTACTACTTCATGAAGAGTGTTTTCCCAAACACAGGCGCTGACTTCAAAATTGTAAGTACCATCCCGTATACATGATTTTACAAAAAGTAATATATTTAGAATAGGACAAACCTACAAACACTAAACTTATATCAAATCTTATAGAAATAAATTCTCTTTCTTGCAGGATGACTGATGAAGAAGGAAGACGTTAAAAAAAGAGATTTTTTTTAACTTTGAATAATAAATTTTAATTCAAGTTTTCAAATTTTCAAATTTCAATTTTTTTTCTTCAAAATATCTGAAGTCAAATGATTTATGAAAAAAAAAAAAAATTCTTAATCTTCAATGTCTATTGTGTGTGATTTTTTTCCATTTGTATGCAGTGAAAACTGTTTCAATGGGAACATTAAAAATGTTTAGAGGTAAATATGTGAATATTAGCCCGAATTTGTTGGATAAGCCAAGTGAAAATGTGTTGAGTGCAAAAGGGTTAATGTCTTAATTTGGTCCCATAAAGGAAATGCTAGTTAAAGAAAAATGTCTCATGTGGGGTGTTAGTGTAGTTATTCCTATAATATTCCAGGAAGCAATCTTAAAAATATTTCATGAAGAACATCCTGGTATATGTCGAATGAAAGCGCTTTCTCGCAGCTATGTGTTGTGGCCCAGAATGGACTCTGATATAGAAGACATGGTACGCAAATGTGACATTTGTCAAGTGTCACAACAAGGACCTTTAAAGACCCCTTTACATAATTGGTCTTAGTCAGGAAGTGGGAATGAGTATATTTATATTTTGTTACAAAAGACAAGCAAGGTCTTTTTTTTGTGTTGCATCTTACTAACTTGTTAGGTTGTATGCTTATTTACTGATTACGTTTATGAGTTAAGGATGAGGAAAGTTTAATTTATAGGAAGTGTAGCCATACTTGTGTGGAGGATGATTGAAAACACTTTTGGAAAAACCATCCTCAGTACACACAACAAGGATTCAAACCCCTATCTCCCTGTCAAAAGCAGTCTAGTCTGTCTATTACGAGAGTGATACCTTAGCCCATGCAGCCACTGGAACAGGTTACATAGCTTCTTTATTCTTGTTGATGCCGAGAGTAAATGGGTAGAAGTGTTTGCCATGAAGTCTACTCCATCCACAAAAACTATTGAGACATATGAATATAAGGGTCATTAGTGCAAAAATGCTACCTTATTTAAATGTTGAAATATAATGAATGTCTAGTGTATATACAGCTGTTATTGTTAACTGACTTATCTAGTAGGATTCACGGAATAATTGTAGATACTCGAGTACTTATCATATTTGGAGTAGAACCAATTGATGGTAGCAAGGCAGGTACATTCAGCAGTGAGGAAATATAAGTGCACTTAAAGGTATGCAGTAAGAATTCTGTGTGTAGCTAATTATGTTACATTTTAAATGATGATAACCTAATACCCTTACAGTAGGATTTTTAACATGTTTTCTTAGAGGTAATGTTATTTTCTGCTACCAATGGGATGGGATTGAGCCTTCAATGTGTCAGATATAATATGTTTAAGTGCATAGCGGGTATTATAATGGCCATATTTAATTATAATTTGTATTATTATTGATATACTACAGCACTGTATCCTTAACAATACATAAACATATTTTTTTAATATCAATAACATGCCTTTTGATATCTAAAAAATAATTTCAGGGTAGAGGGGGTTCAGGAAAATAAAGTTGAGATAACTTTTTCCAGGATAATATTAGCAAAATATGCACATAAAACTATTACTCAATATTACATTACCGGTATTTCTTTAGCCATTTGTAATCAAATAAAATGCAATATCAAAATAAAATGAGAAGTCAATAAGGCTATTTTCTAAAAAAAAATAGTGTGCGTTTGGGTCTTAAGAAAAATATTATTTTTTAAAATAGCTTTTACAATTAAGCTAGTGATAGCATGTCGTTAAGGGTGAGTTTATAAATCTGCTTTAAATGTGAAAGTAATAGTTACAACACATACCTTATTGCATTTTAACTAACATACCAACTATAATTAAATTGGCCAAATTAGATAGATATGGAGTATTTCTAAAAATTAACTCCAAATTGCTTACTGTAATAAGACAAGTATAGTCGAAATATTATTTTTGTATAATAGTTTGTAACCAGAATGTCAAACCAAAAATAGTTCTATTAATGTGTATATTCAGTAAGTCTACATTTTGAACAAGTTCCTATTTAATAATGATGACAAAGCATTACTAGAATATAACAGTGGTGTATTCTCTGGGTATGTTAGTCCTGTGCTGCATACCCATAATTATTTGCAAAAGATGTATACTTAGAAAATCAATATTTGTTAATTTTCCGATATATTGTGTTTTGAATAATTCTTCTTCCAAGAGCTCTTACCTACCAGAAAACTCAAAAGGCCTGCTGTTTGAGAAACGCAAGCTAGCTTTCACTTCAAGACAGAGAGGTCCCAATGACCTTGTCCAATGTTTATGTGACATCCATCCCCCCTCTCCCCATACCCCAAACATAGGCCAATGAACCGAGGGTTTTATCATTAAAGGCTTGCTATTCTCGAACAGCATGCAAGGTGGCTCTTGTGCCAAATATTGAAAAATAAATCTATTTCTCAATAATTATTATTATGATTAATTATCATAGCTTAACATAATTAAAGTAAAGTTATATTAAATTAACACATGTAATTGTAAAAAATAAAAACTAGTACTTGTAACAAGCATTCAAATACAGCTTTCTTAAATAAATGTGGTGCAATACCTTTGTATTTTAGAATAATTTATCTACATGTATTTGGCAACATGATTTCTACCCCACAGCAGTTGAGAGTAGTAGAGGGATTCTTTTATTTTGAACTGAAGTAATTAGTGCTCGTGGTTCTCTGGTGTGTGGTATGTCTTTACGCTTAAGTACTAATTACTCTAATGGATTAGGAATTGTGAAGGTTGAATTTAGAGGAAGTGAACCCGCATTTGCGTGGAGGGAGAGTGGAAAACCATTTAGGAAAAACCACCCCCAGTTCACCCGACCGAGATTCGAACCTCGATCTCCCCGTCCTCGGCGGTCGAGCTCAACACGACTAGCGCGTTAGCCAACTACACCACCAAGGCGGGTAATATGAATGAAGAAGTGCTAAACTGTCCAGTGGAAGCTTTATTAAATCACTAATTTAGAAGTAGATCTTCTAACGAGAAACTTTTTATTTTTAATAAAGGTAGGCCATGTCCTCTGCCACTACTCATAACATAGTATAAAGACAGAAAGTGTGAATATATTAGACTTAGACATTTTAATATTTTAAACTATGATAAAACAAAGTGGTTGGCAGGCAGTTCTAAATTTAATAAGTTATTTTGTTGGCCCTGTTTGCTTTTTTCTAACGAGTGTAATGTGTGAACAAAGAAGGGTTTGGGAACTTTAATGTTTTAACAAAATCTGTCATAAAACATGAACAGTCAAAGAACCATATTAGTGCTCACTTTCAGCAAAAAGCTTTTGCTTAACCCTTTGAGTGCCAACGTCGCTCAGAGCGATGCATGAAATATCTGCTAAACTTGCCAGCGTCGCTCACAGTGATCCCATGTTTTCGAGCTCTTAGTTCAGTATTAAGTCAACAGATAGGGTAGATTTTATTTCCACTGAATTCTCGTATGTTCAAGCTACTTTTATTTGTCTTTGCGATATATCGAACCTGAAAATTATTTATAACTTTTTACTTTATGAGTTTTATCCTTGGCCTTGTTTTTAAACATGGCTACTAAGAGGAAAGCTGTGATTCAAGACACAGAAATACTTGCAATATTTATTGACAGCTCAACCCAGAATGATCAATTTGTTTGTGATTCTGAAAGCAGTGATTCTGAATTTGTAAATAATGAAACTGAACAGGAATTTTATTCTAGTGAAAGTGAAAGATCAGAACAAGTAGGAGTGGTAGCCGACATTGATAACACGAGTGTGAATACTAGTTATTTCTAAAGGGATGAAATAAATCTTGAAGATCAGGATAATCCACCCCAACCTCTTCATAATTATGCAAAAGTATCAGGTTTTAAGACCACTCACCGTCCCCTTCCGATTCCAACCCAATTATTTATTTTATACTTTATTTTACTATAACCCTGCTAAAGTTGATGGTCACTGAAACAGCTGCTATGCATAACCCAATTTTAAGCGTAAAATCTAAAGTTAGTTTTTTTTTGTAAATTTTGTCATTTACTCAGTTTTTATGTTCTTTTCAGTGCTATATTCTATTTCAAGCTATTTAAATTTTCAAAGCTTAAAAATTAATGTTAAATAATAATGTTAATTTTTTAAAAATATATGATTTTTCTACTATATTTAAAAATTAAAAAAAGTATATGTATAATTATATAATTGGATTGGCAAGCATGTTAGCTAGTTTATGTAAAAATTTGAGTGCAAGAAGTTCAAAGACTAATAAGTTATTAAAATTTAAACAAACTCCTGCATTTTTCAGGAAAATAGCTTGGCACTTTTAGCACATTTTTTTGTCATTTCTCTTGGCACTCAAAGGGTTAAACACATATTGATTTACAGTTGAACGAACAATTAAAGATTAACATATCTCAATATAATGAAAATTGTTTGTAAAAACAGACATATTCGAGCGATTCAATGATGCCATTTGTTTTTTTGCTAAACAAGAACTACCATTTCGTGGTCACGATGAATCAGAAGATTATTTAAATAAAGGAAATTATAGGGAACTCTTAGATTATGTTAGTGAATATGACTCTTTACTTGCAGACCATTTAAATAGTTCAACTGTATTTAGAGAAACGTCCCATCAAATTCAAAATGATTTGATTCAATCTATTAATAGTGTATTGAGTGATGCAATCCTTGAAGTATCTAAAACACATTTTGTGGCAATATTGTTGGCTGTAACAACAGACATCAGCAACAAATCACAACTATCATCTGTTGTTCGCTATGTAGATGAAAGTGGTAATGTGCTAGAACACTTTCTGCACTTTGCTGACGTGAGTAAAGACAGATAAGTTGCAACATTGTGTTAACATGTCCTTCAAGTAACTAAATCTTTTAATTTTGGAGAAAAATTAGTTACTCAAACTTACAATGGTGCAGCTGTGATGTCAGGAAATATTGGTGGATTGCAAAAGAAAGTACACGAATATTATCCACGAGCGTTATTTGTTCATTGTTAAAGTCATGTTCTTAACTTAGTGCTTCGGCAATCTGTGTCGTGTATTACTCAGTGTCGCATCTTTTTTCACTCTCTCTGGCCTAGCTGCTTTTTTTTTTCAAAGTCAACAAAATGAAATGAAGCCCTAACAAAGTTTGTTGATAAATTTTTTTTCCAAAAGTAGCACCTACTCATTGAAATTTTTCATCGCGACTTGTTAACACTGTACATGAGTTTGAAATGTGTTTAAGTTTTTTTGAAAACATTTTAGAAAATCCAGTCGACTGGGACAGTGACAAAATTGTTCAATCACAAGGATTTTTGTCGTTTTTAGATAGATAATTACTTCAAATTTTCTCTAGTATATTTTGTCACACTGATATATTATATAATATTTTGTATCCAAATGTATGGATTTTTCATATTGTTTTGATAAAATTTCAGAAGTTTAAACCCTGATTTAAGAATTTAGGGACAGTGGATTTGAAAAATTGTGGGAGAAATCATCCCCTGAATTTCAACCAGATCAGCAGAAAAAGTGACAGCATTTAAATGATGAACCCAACCAACACTTCAAGCGGCTATTTAATGAAATTTGTAGTAATCTTTTGATACAAATTACTGATTGGTTTTAATCATTTCATGGTCTGTATTTCATTTCTCTTTTGGATCATACTAAATATAATACTTTTACTCATATGTATTTCCTGAGGAGCATTTTAACAAACTGAAAGATATATATGGTCCTATCTTCAACTACATGCGACTTAAATGTGAGCTTACTGTCTTGTATAGTTCGAAAGAATTTCAAGATATGTCTGCAATTAAACTTTTTCCATACAAGAGACAAAATGATTTAGACTCAGTAATGCCAGAAAGAAGTGTATAAATTGGCTATCCTAATATGGACAATTCTGTCCAACAAAGCAAATGTAGAGCGAACCTTTTCTGCTTTGAAAAGAATAAAAACTTTCTGTAGATCAAATCAAGGCGAGGAAAGATTAAGTTGACTTTTGATGATTTCTAATGAAAAAAAAAACTTCTTAAACATTTAAGAAAGAATAGTTCTTTTAAAAATAAAGTTATTGACTACTTTATAATAAAATCCCATAGAATGGACTTCACTTTCATATAAAATAGGACAAAACACTATAATTTGTGTAAATATAAGTGATTTTCTTTAACAGTGACAGTGATGACGGTTTAATTAGTTAGAAAAAAGTTTTTTATGGATTATAAATTAAACAAAGTCATGGGAGGAAGAGGGGAAAGAATTCTGCATGTGGGTGGGAGAGGGGGGGTTGATAATCTTGACCCCATCTCTTTATTTTAACTCTGTTAGACATGAAAAATAACCTCTAAATAGCTTTTAGGGGAGCCCAATGTTTCATATTTTTTGTGAGGAGGCACCACCAAACTTTTCTTGCGAATACTAGAGAACAGCATACCTGTTAAATTTATCAGAATACACCTATGGAATATAACAAATAAAATGATAAGTATTTTTAACATAGGAAAACATATTTTGGGATTGTTTAAAGTTGTGAAATTATTGAAGAAAAATAGAGTGAAAATTTACTCACATTGTTCATGAATGTCTAGAAGAGAGTTACTTAATGCAGACCTCTTGAGAACTGTTTCAGACAAGGGATGATCACCCTCACTTTCTGCATAGTTGTCTGATGTATGACTAAATCCTGATTGAATGAATGGACACACTTCCACATCAGCTACACCACTATCACGATTCTCTGCACCATTGCGACCTCCTCGACCACTTTTTTGGCGTTCAAGTTCTGCATCAATACGTAAATTTTCCATTTCATCCATTTCACTTATTGATTCTCTCAAGTCTTCTGCAAATTTGCAGCGATCATGTTCATTTCTTGCATTGAATGTCATTAGCACCTTGCCATCAACTCTTTGAGATAGACGAATACCAAACTGGTACACTGCACACAATAACATTTATATTTAAAATAAGCGGTTTATTAGTTTAAAATTATTAATGACTAACTACCAACACAGTATTTGGAAATTGCCCAATTAAAGAAATTAAACATAAATATATACAAAAGCTAATTAACTATTAACTAAATCTTTTTAGTAGTTTTACTGTCTAAGGGATTACTCTTGAAATAGATTAGACTGCCAATGACAGGGAGATTGGGGTTCAAATACCGGTCAGGTGTATTGAGGGTGGTTTTTACTAAATGGTTTTCCACTCTTCCTCCATACAAATGCAGGAACCCTTCCTCTAAATTCAACCTCCCCATCCCTTACTCATTAATGTAATTGGTAAATGTGTGTAGAACCTAAACAAATAGTAGGATACGGTGCTTAAAAACCTATAAGCATAATATGTTTTTTGAAGGTTAAACATAAAACAAAGTAAATATGAAACAAATTTCCAAATTTTTTAAAAAGATTTTCAAACCTTTTCAACTAACCAAAATTCCCATATGAACAAATAACTTTAAGACACTTGTAATCCAAAATCCTATCTTTTCTTAATTTTATTTATATTTATTTAGGATTAACCATAAATAAAAAATTTCAACCTTATAAAGTGAGATTAGAGCAATTTAAAATAAGCTGTACAGGTGGTAAAAAACAATAATTAAAAATCATGTACAATATTTTAAGGTGCACACAATATTAATGCAGGTAAAGTACACTATACAAATATAAAATGGAGTGGCTAGTCCTAGTTTTATAGTTATTTTATTGGGGGTTTTAAGATTTGCTTGACCGTACAAAGATTTATTTTGAAGGGGTGAGTAAATGAAGTGCATATAAATGTTTTAAGAGAAGGTAATACATATAGATATAAGAGGATTAATACTCAACATTTAAATATTCTATACTAAGCCCCCAGCTGATGTCTTCCTCACTATCTTATTTCTAGACAAGAGAGAGGTCAACTGGTCAAGTACCCGCTTCAGTGGCCAAATGGTGAAAGGCGTCACTTGTATTGGACTGGCCTGCTTAAGACTGGGAGATTGGGGTTGGTAAGAGTGATTAAAATAGACTTTGTAGTTGGTAGAATATACAAATCACAAAAAAAGACAAATTTTATAATTATAATTACTTTACTAAAAAAGAGTTCTTATTTTTGATTACATGACGTAATAGACATGACAAACACAATAGCAGTGGCACCAAACAACTTTTTTAAATTCAATTTAAATATTTTAACTTTAACTAAAATTGAACATTTTTAGAGATATGGATTTGAGATTTGGATTAGAGATTTGAATTTGAGAAATATAGGATCTGACCCATCTCTAAAATAAACAAACATAATTAATAATTCTTTTACTAAAAAATCAACCCCCCCTCCAATGACCACGTGGTCTAATGCGCTACTCTCGCAGTAGACTTGACCACAGATGACTGGGAGATCGAGGTTTGAATCTCAGTCGGGTGTACTGAGGCTGGGTTTTCCTAAATGGTTTAACACTCTCCCTACAAGCAAATGCGGATACACTTCCTCTAAATATAGCATTCCTAATCCCTTTAAGCATAAGCATAATTAGTACATACGTATATAGCCCGAACGGGTAGTAGGATGCTGTGCTAAAAAAAAAAAAATTAAACCGTGTTTTTTGGGCAAAATGAACTTTGGGCATTATTATTTGGGTTAAAATCTCACCTACTTTAACTTTTCTACTTCATATGAAGATAGGTATTTAAGTTTTTTTTTATTACTATCAATGGTATGGAGACACTATACATACTTTCTTGCTCCTTTACCTAACATGGAGCCATTTGCTCAAAACTTATGAAATAATGATTTTTTCTTAAATTCAATCAAGATAAATGAAAAATAGCTCTAACACTTTAATTGGTGAAAAACCCTCAAGTTTACACTGTTGGATAAACCAAATTAAAGTCGCTTAAATGCAAATGCTTCAATTGATGTGATAGCAAATAGCAATTTATAGATAAATTAGCATTCAACTGTTCCTAAAATAACTAAATTAAAGCTATAGCAAGTTAGGATAGCAAACATCCAGCTGCCATCTTAAGTATAATGTCTCATATAATAAAAAATTATGAAAATCCCAATACGATTATGGGAATCTATTGATTAAAATAAATGAAATATTTGAAACAAATCGTACCCAGCCCATGTGTATAGAATGAAACTGAATACACAAATGAACATATTTTATAGACAACACAATCAATGCCTAAGATTGATCATAAAATAAGGGAAACAAAATAATATACAATGTTACAGAAACAACATGAAAAAGGTGGTAAAAAAATCACCAAAAACAACAGTTCACCCCGGTATGTCAGTGGATGTTTATTTTATATGCTCTAGCGTCAATAGTTAGCTGCTAGTATTGATCTCAATTATTAAATATGTAATTGCTACACTTACTCACCCCCTTTTCAATAATCTTTAAACAAAATTACAATTTTCTATCTCAAAGAATAGTAGTTTAGGAAATTTTTATCACAATTTTTTTATTAGTTTTGTAAATTTAGAGAGCATGCCCCCATTTTGAGTTTCTAATTTAGTTCTTATTTGTTGTGTATTAGTTTGTGTATTATGTGTGGTGTATGAGTTTAGGTAACTTTCAGCTCTTTATTTACCAGGCCTCCATTTTAAACTATATTTGCTTAAAACTTTCAGAAACTATGGTTTTATAAAAATATTTCAGATAGGTGTTTTTTTTATCTTTAGCAGTACTACAACTTTTCAATAATAAGCTTTTTTGTATCTCAAGAGTTGTGTATATAAAAAGATATATACAAAAAATGGAGATAGCTACTTATAGTTACCCTAGAAAGCAAGTGTTCTCTCTCCAAAAGTTTTAAATTTGAGATATTTGGTGTTTACATCTATTTAGAATGCACATGGTTCACCTGAGGTCAAATTGAGACTATTATATAATATAAGAGGATACAAACTTGAGTTGTCATCTAGTAACATTGGATTTATAGTTATACACTTTGTTAAACTTCAATGCGCTTTTACTCAAAAGTGGAAAATTGGACATAGAACATTTGCATTCTTGGGTGACGTTATGTTGAGTTCCCTCAAAGTTTTTTTTTGTGGAAAAATGAGAGTCCTCATTTTGTGTGATATTAAACTGTGCCTGGATACGATGTTTAATCAAAATTGTTAAAAGCCAATTTTGAAAAAAAAAATCTCTTTTTATCTTTAAGTAAGCTACCCTGAATTTAGAGATCGATCAATTATTCCAAAAATCCTTATGGGGGAACTTTATGAAAGCCTTCGACACCAATTTTCAGGCTATATGGTAAACCGTTTAGGCTCTAGTTCAGGGGTCAGCAACCTACCAAGAGTGGCACGCGGGATGATTTTAAATGGCACGCTTATTAAATTGAATATAAAAAATATAAAGTATTTATCTTTCATCAAAACTATTTATGTAAGTAATAATTTTAATAAAGCGTTTTATTTTTCAACGATCCAATTGTTTTGTTTCAAAATTTCAAAATAATGTCTTCAGAAACTAAAGTTTGCTAGCCACATATATAGCTTTTTGTATTTATTCGGATTCATCCGATTTATATTAAATATTAAGTATTCAAGAAACAATAGTTATTTAATGTCTTCAATTTAGAAACCTTGTTACATTTACATTTTACAAGATCAATTTAAATTTGTTTTTAATAGTTGTACTTGTTGGTTGGTACACTGAGTAACTTTGCAATATTACTTTGACACAATACTACTAAAAGGTTGCCAACCCCTGCTCTAGGTCAATAAACAGACATATACAAAGATATATAAAGACAGTTTTGAAATAAATAAACACTTTTTAAGGTTCAGGGGGTCATGAAACATAGACATACATCATAATCTCAAATTCAACTCTTTTTGAATATCACAAAAATTCCTCTCTGCAAGAGGCCATGAGAAAGTTAAAACAGTATAACTATTATGTAACTAGAACTTACATGGAACTTCAAACAATGTGACCACCATACCACACAGTGGAAAGCTTTGACGAAATGTATATGTGACTGAACTTTTCTTCTTGCTTAGTATTTTGGTAATGACTAGAAGGTCGTTGAATAGGAACACTTCACGTTGATGAACACCAGGACGCTCTTTCTTAAAAATATCAGGAATTTCGTATAAACGACAATAGCAGACTAATCTTCGGTGTGGTAGTGCCATATTCTAAAAGTTAAAAAAAATAAAGAAATTATCAAATAATATTTACAAATTATCCTACAAAATATTTAATTTTTGAAGAATTATAGGTTCTATACTTTAAATAAAATAAATAGTAATTAATGAAAATTCAAGTCATTTTTCTAGTATTTTTTTGGTTTTATAAAATTTTGAACTTTCAACAAAAAGAAAAATAAGATAACTATTTCAAGAAGGAAATGAAAATAACATAATTTATGGTAAATCTACAAACTCTTTGTGTTGAAATTAGTCCTTACATAAACCAAACACAACTAAACAATTAAGAAAAAATAAAGTATTGAGAATGTGCTAGGTTTTGTTGAGCTGGTGGTCTTGGGGTAAAGTGCTCTTCTCAGGACTCAATGTTTGTGGGTTCAAGCCCAGCTGTGGTCAACAAATTTTTCTTGGGCAATAAAAATCCTTAGCATAACTTCTTTCTAAGCAGAACTAAGCCCTCAGTCCCATGTTGAATGTGGCATTTTAAATAACCCTAGAAGGTATGTGAAAATAGCTTTCCCGGCCAAATTGGTGGGTCCTTTCGCCCTTGCTCATAGAAATTCTCATGTGCTGGTATACTCAGTCAGTTCAGGAAGTGCACATTAAATATCTCTTATAAATAAATAATACTAAGTTTAATTAGAAAATTTTAAATTAGAAAAAATATGTTTTACAGTAAAGTTTCAGAAAGAGGGATTTTTTTTAATTCAGGGGGAAACTAAATATTTGTATTTTTAGTGATAGTAGAAAACCAATACTTAATAGTACAATTTTTTAAAAGTGAAATTATTTATATGAAAGAACAATTTTGATAGGCTAGATAAATTTTCTTGGGCTATTTCAGAATCTGCGATACCAAGACTTTTTCACTGGCTTTCTGCACTTTTATTATTGGCTACATAGCATGCCTAAGTGTGGACAATTTTAAATTAAAGTCACCTACATCGATGATTGCATGTTCTAAACTAAACTGCCAGACAAAGGGCAGGGCAATAGGGGGTTTGAATCTCAGTCGGGTGTGCTGGGGATGTTTTTTTCTAAATGGTTTCTAATTTTAAAATGTGATTTTTATATCTAGTAGTAAATATTTAATAGTTTTTAAAATATCTAGGTGTTCGTATAGAAATATTTACACATTAATCTATAGTAAGTTATTAAGTTAAATACAACAAAATCAAAGTTTGTTTAAGAAAAGTAAATAAATCTAATTTCGCTAGTTAAAACAGCTTTTAAAGGAATAATATATAATTAGAATTACTTATGATGAAAAAAATTGGTTTTCTCTCAACAGTTTTGATGCGCCATTACCCTTAAGTCCCATTTGACATTGCACCTTTTTAATCATATGAGACTATATAAAAAAATATTAAATTATAAGATACAAAACAATTTTAAATAAGAAAAAAGAATAATTGGGAAACCAAATAAATATTTCTTTTGTACAGATTATATTACTATAAGTTTATAAATAGTGTCAAATCAAATGGCGTTTCTGGTAATATTTAACAAAAAATTAACAAACTAGATGTGCGCTAGTTTTGTTTGTAACAATCATAAGTAATTTCTAAACATGTTCTTACCCCTTTTTGAGTTGGTATTTTTTTAAATCAATTTATTCTCAAGTTTTATGGTTCTAATTCTAGTTGTAGCAGTTTTAGAATTTAAAAAAAATCCATTCCAAATATGAGTAAAATATTGTTACAGAAAATAGTTTACAAGCGAACAATGATGAATATGTTGCATAAAATATTTTAATTATTATAAAATTAGTGGCCCTCATCTAGTCTATTTTGCAGGGTATAATGAGTGATTTACCCAAATAGTTTCCCAAACTTCCTCCAAACAAATGCTAGTAAATGTCCTCTTAACTATACCTTCCTCAACACTAGCCTGTTAGTATATCTTATACTCACTGATTCAATTTTACTTACACAAGCATAAGTTAAGTACACTTGTAAGTATTCAAACAAAGGTATAAGTCATTTTGTCTGGTTTCCCATTGATAGTAAGGTCAGGATTTGCTAAGATGTTGTTTCCTAAATGTTTTCCCCCCTGTACCTCCAGAGAAGTGCACGTTCATTTCATCTAAATGTTACCAGTGTAAGTAAGTTAATATTGTGGATAGGAAATAAAATGAGTGGCATAGGAAAAAGTATACATCTATAATATCACCCGCCTCGGTGGCGTAGTTGGCTAACGCGTTAGTCGTGTTGAGCCCGACTGCCGAGGATGGGGAGATTGAGGTTCGGATCTCGGTCGGGTGAACTGGGGGTGGTTTTTCCTGAATGGTTTTCCACTCTCCCTCCATGCAAATGCGGGTTCACTTCCTCCATTCAACCTTCCCAATTCCTAATCCATTAGCGTAATTAGTACTTAAGCGTATAACCCAAACGGGTAGTAAGACGCGGTGCTAAATAATAATAATATAATATCAAGTGGAATTTGATCTTTGGTAGTGTGAGTCAATTATTTGGAAATAATTCATATGCTTTAGTTATTTTTACATCCATTACTGTTTCCAGGATATGGTCTGGGTAAGTTTTTTATTCAAGTCCAGTCGATAGGCACAACATCCAGTCCCCAGCTGTTAATTTATCAATGTGAGAGGGTAACCCCATATTTCACCAATGATAAATTTTTCGGCCATGTCGGGAATCGAATACTGGACCCTTAGCTCCATAGGCAGACACACTACCGAGTGAGCTAAGGTGTCGGATTATATGCTTTAGTATATCCTCTTTAATTTCTTGGTTAAATTTAACATGATTCCCTTCAACAAATCCATCCTGATTATTTATAAGTCTAACAAAAAAAAGTTTCTCCTGCACTTGTACAATTTTTTCTCTATTAAAAAGAAATTTCACAGAAGAAATTTCACAGCACAAATTATCACTTCAGGACTTTTACATATAATCAAAACATAGAAGAATAATTTAACTTACAGTGTATCTTAAGATTTGATTACTCATAGTAAAGCATACAATATATTTAATTGACGGAGTCCTAAAAGAATATCCAACACCTTAGCTCAGTCGATAGCGTGTCTGGCTACTAAGCTGAAAGTCCCGGTTTCAATACCCTTTGAGTGATCCTTGACTAGAAATTTTCTGAAAATTTGATTCCTTAATAAACTGCTTGGAGTGGTCTTCCCCCTGAAATATGAATGCCCCTAGAAGCTATTTATAGTGGTCCTCACCTGGAAATGTTTTGGAAACTAAATGCCTTTTGAATATATTTGATGTGATCCTAGCCTGGACATTTTTTGTAAATAAGATGATTTTTGAATCTATTTTGAGAGGTCCTTCCTCCCCAAATATTTTGAAATTTGTATGCCCCTAGAAGCTATGAGTGATCCTTGCCAGAGTATATTTCGACAGTTGTGTGATTTTTCCAGACAATTTAACAACAAATGTAGTTTAATAAAACTCGTAGCTTAATTTGGTCACATATATGAATAAATATTATAAATATTTTAAAGTTCCCAATAGATGACAAAATTTAAGCCCTTAAACTTTTTTTTTTCCTGGTGATTTAAAGTCAATTATAATTTTTGGCTTTCCTGAACTCAAGGCAGATGTAGAATCCTTTTTAAACAGTTTACAGGGATTAATTAAAGAATATGGTTGGCACCACCATTCAACTAAAGAGTTTTGTGAAAATAAGCTTCAACAGTTTTTCAAATAAAGAGGAAGTTTTGAAAATTATACTCATACACAAAATAACAACAGGAGAGGATATTTTTACCAAATTCAAGAATTTTAAGGATAACGAAAATCTACATATTCAAAAATCAGTCAGCACAATCATTCACATGTGGTTTTTGTGAAATGACAGGTATAAGGTCTTTCTTTAATTATGGCAAAAATTCAGCTTCTGCCAACATTTATGGTATATCAGTGTATAGTTCACGCCCAAAGCTCTGTGTGGAAAAATTTTAAGTAAGGAGAATGTTGTAAAGGAAATGTAAGAATTATCATTAGCAACGCATAGGCATTAAAACAAGGACCGTTCAGGAGTTTACTATATAGCTAGATTGTAAGTATGGAGGAAAAAGTCTTCACATGATGTTTGTTGGCTAATTAAAGAGAAAGTCTTGCAGCAATTTGAAGAGCTACTTCCTCAAATAAAAGATTTTCTTAAGGAAATAGATATAATATATTACCCAAAACTAGATAACCTCAGATGGTTAATATATTTTGCGTTCCTTCTTTATATCCCAGAAAAGTTGAATGAATAACATATGGAAATAGATTTTAAAGACAAAAAAATAATAAAGATAATTTCTGCAATTCAACCCTTTTCTGAAAGATTAACATTTTTAGGGACCATTTTTTATAAGAAAGATTTTAAGCACTTTCCTTACTTCAAAAGGGTAGTTAATAATTTTGAATACAAAAACTTTTGATCTGAGAAAACCTCAAAATCATTGAGCGTCTGAAAAACGAGTTTGAATGAAAATTAACAAAGTTTGGTTAACTATATCCAGTTGAAAGATTAATTTCAAATAAATTATCTCCTTGTGACGTTGAAGATAAATCTCAGGGAGTATATTTCTATCTTTACTTCTCTCACTTCTACTAAATTTGGAAATGGAAATCCTCACAATGTAAAATGATGATGAACTGAAAACACTCTTTGGGCAACTATCTAGTATTTAGAAGTATTGACATTTCTAATGTGTCATAATAGTTTTATAATTATTTTAAAATTTAAAAATATTTATAAGAAATGTAAATAGTTTAGTTTGAAAATACACATATTTATATTTTTTTCCAAAAAAAGACAGGACGTACGTCATTTAGAAAAAAATTTTGAATTTAAGGAATAATTATAAGTATGGAAGGAAAAGAAGAAAAAGTAAAGCAGAGAAACAATGGGTGATTTAGAGGACCTTTGATAAGTTTAAGTTAATTGGGGCCAAATAAAGGTTGCCGACCCCTGCCTCAGACCATTCGACTAATGAAGAATGCGTTGGTGATAACTTTTTAGTGAATATTTATGTGAATTTCTCAACCATTTGCACAATACCTAGTGTAGACTATCTTAACTATCTTTCAACAAATTGCAATGACATTTGTAAGGAAAGATAACAAGAGATCTTCAATGTAATTAATACTAATCAACAGGGGAAAAACTTACCACATTTGAAGCTAATTCTAAAGTTTTACTTATCAGGTAAACATATAACAATGGTTATTTACAATATAACAGAAAACAAACTATTTAGAAACTTACTGGCTTTTTCCCTACTATAGTTGATTGCACTTTCATAACTTGTGTCACGTGATCTGATCCAGCCTTAAACTCATTACTTTTCACTCTTTCATAAATGCCCACTAAAATATCACGATCAATATCAGCACCATCATCAATGCCTGTAAAATGAACAAAGTTATTTTAGCAGAAGAAATTCATACAAAAAGAAAATTTATCTCGCATATTTACAAATGAAGTAAAAAAATTCACATTAATACATATAAAGAGGTATGAGTATTTGAATTTTGGTATACAGTTATTTCTAAAAAAACACAACATTACAGAATACAATGTTTAAAAAGTTACATTTTTCCATAAGAATCAATAATAAGTCCAGGGGCTAGGTTCCTAACTCACAAAATACCTAGAGATTGTGTCTATCTCGACAACCCTGTGTTGAGGAAAATGGTAGTAATATTGTTGAAATAGTAGAAAAGAATCATTTTTGTACACGCACTGAGCTAAGGTCAAAATACTTTTTTAGTATGAATATTCAATGAATTTTGATAGCTTTAATATTAAGTGTGAACAGTAGTTGCAAGTAGGCCCACAGCTTCAACAATGTCTCCACCACACGGACCAGATTAAAGATGCTGTATATTGTCAATTTTCACAGCTAAGCTATTTGAATGTCTGCTATCCTTTGCAACTAAGTAGTAGATATATAGAAATTAAGACGCTATTTTGGAAAGACAAAAACTAAATTATAACAAAACTAGAAATGTATAAGCAAGCACCAAGAAAGATAAGACCGAGCCACGTGAATGCTTGAACTTTAAAGGTGATAATGATGTTTATCACATCCTGTTTAGCAATTATGGGAAAAGGGGGAGGTAGCATTAACCGCATTATTCATTGCATCATACAGGTGGGAAATGAGTAGTTGGCATGCAATTCAATTGGTTGAAAAAGAGCCTTGTTGCCAGGCAGGGACAATATTGAGTAAAAAATGGTCAGACTATTAACAACGTTATAACCAAACAACATTCTGCTGTGCAATATTATAGCAGAAATTACTGCATGTAACCTCATTAGAATAATAGATGCCTACCTCTAAGATTTTTGACAAAGTCTTCCAGCCTCATACGTCGTTCTGACTTTAAATTTGGTGTGTGAAGATCAGTATTTAGCATGATAATGGCAAAAGCCAATACAAAAACAGTATCTGGACTTCGAAAACCAACAATAACATCACCATTACATTGACAGTAACGCTGACCAAAAACCTCCATCAAGCGCTCAATTTTTTGTGCCTCACCAGGCATACGAAAATAAGTTTGAAACTTGCGTAGTGCCATGTCAACTTGCATATCAGATAAATCCATTTCCTGGGAGAAACACCTGTAAAGAGAAATACATTTTACCTTAATTAAAACTAGTCCCTTTTGTGATATTTCAGAAATACACCAAATGTTGAATAGAATGTACATGATGTTACAAATCATTTAAAAAAAATAAGCTAAAGGATATAAATGTATTTAATTATATCAAAACTATATTTATAGTAATGAGTACTCACTCAAGAACAGCCATATTAAAAGGATTTTGAAGATTGCCTAAATATTCTCCAATCATTTGCTTGCTCAATCCTTTTCGAGAAATTAGGAACTTGGCCACTCCTTGAGGTGAATTTTCAAGGAACCCACGGCGTATGAGATAAGTGATTCCACGCTCTGGTTTCTTGTTAAACAAGTTGAGACCCACTCGGTATTGTCGCTTTCGCACAGTCTCAGATACCTGTAACATGTTAGATAAACTTAAAAAATAAGTATTACAAAACCAAACTGGGGGAAATACGAATACAATTAACAATTCAATGTAATCAATATTTTTATAATCAAGTCATTTAAGGGAGGGTAGACTTAAGGAAAAAGAATATTTAAGTAAGACAATCTTATTTTAGCCAAAATATATTTAGTGATAATGGAAGGCTTATAGCACAAATAGTGTAACTGATTTAGACCTTGAAAGCCGGGATGCAACCTTGACTGAGAGAAGGGGAAGTTTATGTGTTAAAATATTTACTGAGGTTTTCACATCCTCTTTCCAAGTGATTGCTGGTGTATTTCTTTAAAACTTAGCTTCCTTGTGATGTGCTGTTTAATTATTATAGCTGTAAATAAGATCAGTAACAATTTTTTTATGGAATAATAGATAAGTTCTCAGAGCGGCAAAATACGGAGGACTATATAAATTTTAACTTTAAATTATTTCATTTAAATGCGAGTGGGCATGATGAACTCCTTAGCCATTCTTATTATAAATTTAGTCTTCATAGCTACTTGGGAACATATTAATACTTGGCTTTAAAGAAGACATGATTCTGTATTTAATGTAATTTGCGAGTGGTGAGTCAATAAAAATGGTATTAAAATATATACTTTAAATATGAATTCAAGTAATTCCTTTTAAATGTAATATGATAAACAGTTGATTATGTTTTTCACTCTTTTGTTTGTGAATTTGCTATTTCTTAAACAAATACATTATATTAGTTTTTATCACATCAAACATGTCTTAAATTGATCAGTTTATGACCTTTAGCAACACTTTCCTTCAAAATAGTTGACAAAACATAAAGAGTATCCTGATAAGTGCTGTTATGTATTCCAGGTTAAACCCATTAATATAAAAGTTATGTTGAAGTGGGACTTTTTTTTTAAAATAAATCATTCAAGATGGATGCCATGTTGTTCAATTAATAACTGCTAATGTTTGAGAAACATTTGAAATTACAAACGAAAGAATATAATTTATTTTATCTTTGTCTAATGATTTAAATTCTGTGTGTCTTAAATGTTGAAAAGTAGCAAGTTGTAATACTTTTGAACATGTTTAATTACCTTGTACATGTTGTTCTGACCGTGACTTTCAACATTACTCTGCAGAGGAAGTTGGAAGGTGGCACTAGTGTGTGTATGACTTAGTTCCTTACTACAATCTGAAGCTAAGTCTTGGTGATCTGGTAAACTTGACTGTCAATGGAAAAACAAAGTAAACAGGTTTCAATAAAAGTTTATTCTGTCTTACTTTTATATTTTATATAAAGTATAGAAATATTAATAACAAAAGAAATAATTAGAAGAGCTTACAAATGGAATAGTCTAATTTCATTGAAAAGCTTTAAAATAACATTTTTATTGAAAATTGGAAAAAATTACAAGTACTACTAAACCATTTTCATTTATGTTTATAAGACATAATTTGTGTGCTGGTTGAAAAAAAAACTTAATTTCATAGTAAAAATTCAATACTATTTTTATTTATATAATAATAGTCTAAAAGCAGTTAGTCCTATTGATGTTTAGGGTTAACGAAAGGTATGAGTTCAATGGATATCTTAAGAATACAAATAATCCTATTTAATAGAAAATTGAATCTTCTATCAAATCACAAATTAACATTGGCTTTACAAAAAGATTTATTAAAAAAAAGTTTGTGATGTTTGCCGGAATACAAGGTAAACAGCAACCTATTGGAACTCAGCAATATGCTTGAAAAAAAAAAGTCCACACATTGCCAAAAAATTAAAATTAAAAGAATCAATAAAACAAATGGATGGACACATGAATAAACTGAATAGCTTGCACATTAATAATAAGTTTACAGAAATCATGTAAAAAATTAAATACTGTTTTATCATTAATCTATTTGGCAAAATTTTACCAATGAGTTTAAATAAAAAAGTTTGTTTGAAGCTCACAAGTACTAAAACAACGAGTTAATATTTTCTGTGGAATATTAAAATCAATCAAGTTAGAATTTGAATGCAGTAAAAATCACATGTCCATGCAACATTTTACAAAATTGTACTATGTATATTTAAAAAAGGTTAAAATATTTCAATTGACAAATCTTGCTTGTGACGTGTGTAAGAAGCAATAGTCATAAATAGTTGTGCTATCTATACAAACGATTATAAAATGTATAAGCACTAAGCTAACGCAGGGTATGTATAGCAGCAACAAACCTCAAGAGTATTGAGGGGCGAAGAGAGAGTTGGGTGAGGGGCAAGAAAAGAAGTTTTGAAACAGGGACATGTGGTTGACAACACCCCAGTTCGGCCCAGCAGGGCCTCAAAGCAGCACCTAAAGGTATCCAAAATCACAAGTTCTTATCCACCATCATCTGTGCATCATAATAGTTTTCCTCTAACAAATTGTTAGAACAAAAAAGTGTGGTTTACAAGGCAGAAGTGCCAGAGAAACATGTGAAGTAGTGGTCACAAACCTCAATGAGCTTAAAGAAGGAATTTAAAGTATTTGTGTTAATTATAGTGTACTGGAATAAGCAAGCTTCTTCCATAGCTTGCAGATTGCATAAATCAGGTGCTCGATTGTAGGATTAAAGGATTACAGATACTTTAAAAGCTGTATGCTTTGCTACAACAGCAAGCATTATTGTCATAGAAATTGGGCCTGTGTTGTTTTGGAATAAAAGTTGGAAGATAAACTTCTTTACTTGGCTTGACATCAAAGTAATTTGGAACTTGTTCTAGGAGATGATTTCTGCGCATGTATGGGATTGATTTAATCTGGTCCACATGTGGTAATCTTTAAGTGGTTCAAGCATTATTGTGGAGCAAATAATATAAAAGCAACTTTAATAGTGAACTTGCCTAATAGTTGCAGTTGACTTTAAATATGACAAGGACAAGCTAATCAAATTCACAACCTGCTAACTGGAAGTAACACAGACCAGAGTTGAATACAGAGTTTAGATAGCTATAATTTTTCTGGAAGGAACTCCTCCACAAGATGTGGAATTCATGACACTTGTAGAAATAACATGGATAAGCAAAGCTTTGTGTGCTTTCAAGACATGGCTGGTATTGTTTATAGCCCATGTTAATAAAGTCAAAGAAAACATGTAAAAGTCTTTGTAGAGTCTATTGGAATACCCGCCTCGGTGGCGTAGTTGGCTAACGCGCTAGTCGTGTTGAGCTCGACCACTGAGGACGGGAAGATCGAGGTTCGAATCTCGGTCGGGTGAACTGGGGGTGGTTTTTCCTAAATGGTTTTCCACTCTCCCTATCACTTCCTCTAAATTAAACCTTCCCAAATCCTAATCCATTAGAGTAATTAGTACTTAAGCGTATAACCCGAACGGGTAGTAAGACACGGTGCTAAATATATATATATATATATATCTATTGGAATGAAAATTAAAGATTATCACCAAAATGTTTTCCATTGCCTTGACATTCTTACAGGCTATTTGGAATTTGACCAGAAGATTTGTAATCTTCAATATAATTATTACTAGAATAGACAGACAGTTGCAAGTTTACATGTGGTGATAATTTTGAAATAGGTGTGGTACTTATTCAAGAATATAATATTAGACAAAGATTAAAAGAAAAATTTACTTTAAGTTGAAAAGGAGCATCAATGAGGTTTATCTAATGTGAAAAAGTTGCTCCCTGAGCAGTAAAATAATACTTACATCAGTACACGTGTGGATCACTAAAAATGTTATTTATCTCCAAACCTTTTTGTTTTCTGTGTGTCTTACTTCCCATTTGGGCTATCTATGTTTAAAACTAATAGAATAGGGATGAGAAAGGCAAAATTTTGAAGAGTGTACCTATATTTGCATTGGTGGAGAGTGTGAAACCATTTATAAAAAATCACTCCAGTACAGTCAACATGGATTCACACTTCAATCTCCCCATCACCAGCAATTCGGTCTAGTAAAACCAACCACAAACATGGGTCTCTAAAATGTTCTTTTGCAATTTTTTTAATAAACACTTTAATAGCAGGGTAGTATTATGGGTGTGCAAAGCTTTGTAATGTCAAAGTTGAAAGCCAATTCTCCTTGACTTTTATATAGGCCCCTAAAATAACCCTCGCATTTTTGAAATATTTCAAAGGAAGAAGAAAACTTTGATATATTTTAATCAGATTTGAAATATCTCACTAAAATGACATATTTAATAATATTTCAGTTTTAGAACAGTTACTTAACAGTACTTTAACATCGACTAGTGATTAAATTACATCTGTAACATAAGCATGGATAAATTATTATTCAAATATATCAGCAAAATTGGACATAGTGAGCTTGTACTTCCCTCTAAACCTTTATCTCTATCTAGAGGTACTTAATGGATAGTTTAAAATTAAAAATAACATATGTGACAAGAACAAACCCTTATCTTTGACTTCAGCTTTAACTTTTCTACACTTGTTTCATGCTTCCCTTCCACTTCTCATTTAAACAGTGACATTTAGATATCCTTACCCAGTTATATGTTATGTATCTAATGTTGAGTCTATTTAAATACCTCTATAATTTGATTTAAACTTGTTAAATCCTACCAACATTGCTTTATTTAATTAGAACAAAAATAGTGGGTCAGATCAAAAAGACTTTTTTTTAACCTTTTGTGGGACACACTAATAGACTATAGTTTGAATCTCGCTTGGTTGACCTGGGTTCCCTTATTGGTTTTTCTCTCCCACTCCATGCAAATGCGGGTTCATGTCCTTTATATCCAACCTTCTCAAATTCTAGCCCATTAGCATAATTAGTACTTAAGCGGATAACCCGAATGGGTAGTAGATGCGGTACTAAGTATCAGTATTATTATTTTATATTAATGTGCAATGAAAGTTAACAAATCAGTTTTATATCAGTTTAATCAAGTCTGAAAATGAAGCTTATATCCCTAAACGTGCTTTAGGATTACACAACAAAAAGCTCATAATGTTTTGCCCAATTACAGTTGTCCAACACCTTCTCGTGTCTGTATGGAAAATTAAATATCTCTTTATTTTAGTAAAGGGGAATAGAAATAAGTATTAAAAAAATTACACTGAAAACTCTTTCAGTATTAGATTATTTTACTATAATAGAACAATATTTTCATACAATCGATAATTGCAGATTTTCTTCAAAAATAAATATTTATATCACAATAAAAGAGTTTAGTAAAGTGAGTAAAACTGTTGACAATACAAAGTATATAAAAAAAAGGTTCTGATTATGTAGTTTGGGTAGGTTTGAAACTAAAATTATGATCACTATCAAAAAATGAATACAATAATAATATAGAAATAAGATTTAACAGAAATTTGATTCATATATGTGTCAAACTAATTTGGACATTGATATATTTCATAATATTCTGGTCACTTTGATTTTGTAATGTACTAGATCGAGCTTTGACGTATTTCGCTATAGCATTCTTGCTTTATTGGTGAACATCCAGCTGTCATAATTTTGAAAGTTCCTTCGTGTACAATCCTAAGCTAGCCATGGCAATCCCAAACAAGTTATGGCAATTAACAAATAAAAAACCTTAGAACTAAAATATTACCTAGTCTACAATCTGAGTGCACAAACGAGCGCAATCACAGGGCGGCCGTCGCACTCCATTGATAATGCAAACTTTACATAAGCACGATCATAGAAACATGTTTGAAAAATGAGCATCATACTTCACCAATGGGCATAAATTAAATAATATACTCGTTTACAGAAACATATTAAATATGAAGAACCATTATTATTCAAAGAGAATCATAGTCACCAAGTTATGTCGCCTGAATTGGTTTATTTTAATTGTTATGTCGCTCCTAGATAAGCGATAATAGCTCTATGTATTTGTAAATCTAATGTATCCACTTTAAGATAGGCTTTATTTTGTGTGTTGATTTACTTTTAGTACTTGAAACTTTTTTACCCTGCCTTTACAAATTTAGTGTTCCAAATGTCATACCACAGTCCAATTTTTATAAAAAGAGCCATTTAGAAAGTAGATTTTTTTTTTCTGCTGTCAACATCAATAACATTTTCTATTTTGTTATTTTTGTTAGAACCATGCCTTAATATTCGTTCGAGTTATATGCTTATGTACTACTAATTACGCTATTGTAAAAGAGGTGAGGGAGGTTTAATTAGTATAAAGAGTACCCACATTTGGAACATATCGAGATTTTATAGATTAGGATATTTTAGAGGCCCCACTCATTTCCCAGCAGTAAATTTTTTAATTCCAAACTTTCTAACTTTTATGGTTATGAGGGATGGTCCTTTTATCAAATAGGCAAATTTAAATTTTCTTTCATGCATAAGAGTATATTTTCTTTGGAAAGATGGCAATTTACTCTCATTTCCAAACCCCTCTGTCCCCATCACCCTGCTTAGCTTCCACAATTCCAATTTTAAATTTTAAGACTTATTTGGTTATCTTATATAATTTACGTGGCTACCAAATGTCAACCAAACCATATCGTAAAGAATGTTCTATTTTGGTTGTATGCATTATAAGCGCTACCGTTTCCTGGGCTTCAATTTTGAAATTACATTTGTTCAAGAGTGTAGGAAACGCGAAAAAATTCCAATGTTTTTGCAGTTTTTTTTATCAAAATATTTTCTTGGGCAAAATTAATAAATATAGCTTCATTAGAAATATAGAGTTTAATTTCCTTCACTTGGTGATATCAACAGTCATTGAATATCTGTCATGAGCATAGCAACATTATATGAGAAACTTTTTAAATGAATTAACGTGAACAATGTATCCCTGTCTAGTGACTCAAACCGGTTTTATTATTAAATTGCATGGTGACATTCCAAGATTTTATATCTACAAAAATTGCATTTATATAGCTTTGTAAACATTTTGAGGGGATCATCCCTCCCTATTTTCTGAGCCTTCATTTTGAAATTTAATAATTCAGGCCTTGATACTGTTTGAGTTGGTCTTTAAGCCCGCCCGACTGATGTCAATCATCTAACACTTTGAGAAGTAGTTTAGTCTTTTAGTTTTAAAAATTTGAGACCCCCTATATCACCAGCCTTCTTAGAAATAACTAATATTTAAAATGTGTTTGTGGTTATTTGAAGTTAACGCTCTACAATCCTGACAAATTTAAATTTTCTACCTCCTACATGTACACCCCTATCCCCTCCGCTACCCCCTACTTCTCTATTTCCGGTAGTTTCATTTTGAAATTTAAAATGTTCAGACTTTATAGTTAATTTGGGTGGTCCCTATCTATGCCTGAAGAATTCCAATTTTATACAACTTATAAAGTAGTTTATCCACTGGTTTTGAAAATTTTAGCCTCCCCTTTCCCATTTCTATAACTCCCACTTCAAAATCTCAAATTTAAGACTTATTTGGTTATCTGACTGAAGCTGTACCTCTACTAGCATACAAAATTTGGACTTTCTAGCATACTTAATTTTTTTTTAAATCCCCTTTTTTTCCTTGACTCCCATTATAAACGTTAACATTTTTGGACTTTTATAGCTATTTGGAGTGGTATCTTAGCCTATATGCAGAATTTTAGTTTTATACAACCCTGAGAAGAGGTTGTTTCTAATAGTTTTGTAAGTTTTTAACCACTCAACTCACTTTTGCAACTCACTTTTGCAACCCACTTTGAGAATTTTTAAATTATAACATTTATTTGGATACCTGGAGTTTCATTTCTACCTGGCTTTAAAATTTTAGTTTTTAACCTCATCTCAAAAGTTATTTCTAGCTGTAGCTTCCCTCTCCCCAATTTCCCATTGTCTAAATTTAAAATTTAAAATTTTCACATTTTTTTGTTTACATAGAATAATCTAACAAATCTAAGCTCTCTACCGCACAAAGTAGTTGAATGTATTAATTTTTTTAAATGATGAGCCCACCCCCTTCATCTACCATTTCTTCAACTCCCACTTATAAATTTCAAATATTAAGATTTATTTGGTTAATTTTAAAGGTCATTCTACCTACTTGCCAAATTTAAATATTCTATCACAACTAAAAGTTGTTTTTATAAACCCTTACCCCCTCGCCCGCCCTATTTCCCGGTGTCCCATTTAAAATTAAAAATTTACAAACTTATAGTAATTTGACATGTCCCTTTACTTTACTTATACATTTCAATTTTCTACCACACTGGGAATTAGTTGTTTCTATTAGTTTTTAAATATATAAGCTCATTTTTCTAACTATCATTTAGAAATTACCATTTTTAAGACTTATTTGGTTATTTGGAGTAGTCCTCCTAAACGACTGTTAAATTTAAATTTGCTAGCACACATAAAAGGTTTTTATTCTGTTTATATCCCCTTCCCTATGTCCCAGGGTCCCACTTATTAAACAAAAATGTTCATACTTTTATAATTATTTGGGGTGATCCCATTGGTTGTCTGAAAAATTTTAATATTCTATCACCCTGGAAAGTATTTATTTATATTAGTTTTGGTAGTCTTGAACACACTTTTTTACCAACGCACCTCAGGACCCATTGTGTGGATGACGTACATAAATTAATTTCATATTAGTATTCTGTAACCCGATAAACCCCCATATATCAAATTTCATCTTAATTGAAGGACAAAGAATTTACTGCCTCTTTTTTTCCCCTTTACACCCCTTTAGGCGATTAAATTTGAAAAACCCTAAAAAGTTCTCACCCCATTCAATAAAGAAACATCCATAAGGCTCTATGTCCAGTAGTTCAAAAAATGCACGGTCTGTGAATTATGAAAACTTTTGAACCCCCTTTTTCATCTCTTACAGGTTGATGAATTTCACAAAATTCACAAAATAATAAAAGTAATTCCAGTTTTAAACAAACTGGTGAAAATAATATTTATAAATAATATTACTAGTTTCCAACTTTGTTCAAATAATTTATTTGCCTTGCATAAATTATTTTGAGCACACGGTGAATCAAAACAAAAAATTTCAGGTGGTTAAGCAACACTTGATGGCCTTAGGAATCTTGGCCACAGAACCAGAATCTCAATATTATTGATTTGACATAAGAATAAAAATGGTAATGTTTTATTTAAAGTTTTTACAAATTAATGTCATCTGGAATAAAATTTAAAAAACAGATTCTTGGAATAGTGTGGTATGCTAGATATTACCATGTCTCAGCATTGTGTCTGATAAAACTTTTACTACCCAATAATCCTTAAATGTGTGTTAGTATTAGAACTTTAAGCTTAGATTAACTTAGAAAATACAAATATATTACTTTCTTGAAATTATTCAGAATAATCACAATGCATATAAAATCTAAACTATTAAGCCTAACAGCGTGGTCCAAGGCATCAGTAAAGTTATAATATGTGTGTTGATGCCTGGACTCACTCAATTCATAATTACTTTCCATAATTTAGTAATTCGTTCTTTTAATAGAGCTTAGACATTTTAATTATATTCTTCTAGTCAAAATGACAAAACATATTCAGGATTATATAATTATTCTGTTGACAATATTTGTGAATATTTATTTACATCAATTTAAATTTAATTTAATGAGTGATTTTGTATCTTTATTGTTATAATTTAATTGTAGTTTAGCAGGAATATAGATTATTGGTGTCATTGTTGTACATTTAAATACCTAGTAGTGTTATTAGTGGTTAAATAAAATATTTATGATCTGGTCTCTGCCAGTACACATTTCACACAAGTAGCAAATATAACCCTCATAATAACTATTACATAACATAGATCATGTCGTTAATTTAATAACTCAATATGATAGAATTGTAGAAAATGGGGCACAAATAATAGAAAAAACAGTACACATCTTGATTTATCACACTTCATTATTTTGTGGCCAAATGGCATCTTCCTCCATTTCATACAATTCCATCATATTTATTTATTTAATGACAAATTACTACATGCTTAATTCACTTTATTTCAAACATGTAACATAGGTCATGTAATGCGAGTAGTCAAATTTAGTTTATTTTTTGGTTGGTTATGATTTTCTTAGCAATAAAAATTATATGTAAGCCTGTGTGTAAAAATTTATTTTCTAACGACTTTCACAAATGGCTCCTTTACCTACTGATGTAATATCCAACCAAAGATAAAATAATAAATTAACCTAGTCCAACTGAAGAAGTTAAATTAGAACACATCGTCAGCTAATGGTATGCTGAAATAAAAACTCCATTATTCACTATAATTACTAAACAATAGCCATAATGGGTTTTTGTTTTATAGCAATATTAATATTTAGTATTTAATAATAACATATGATCGGGTGACATTATTATAAATCTTGAAAGCACGAGTTTTGAAACTTGATATAGTTATCATAGTGTACTTGTAACCTCCTTTATTAACTAAAATGCAGAAGGCACAAAATATGGGGGTAGAATCAGACTGAGTCGTTTGAGTGATTTAAGTAACAATAGTCTGAGAACAAACTACTGTTCCTCAGATGCACAAAACTCACCGAGATGGCCATCCTTAGTGTCAATTATTTTGAAACCCCATGACATAATAAACAAATGAATAAAAATAACTTATGGGTGCTCATGGAATGTGACACAAAAATACACTAACATAAAAGAAATACCAGGGGTACATTTAAATAATTTATTTATAGTAATATGATATGATTAAATGTATGTGAATTCTTAAATAGTTGAATTCTCAATATATTTTATAATAAATATTAAGAGTTAACTCAAATAGACTGTCTTCAATTATACCTAATGATTCAATCTAAAATGTATATACATTGATCAGGTTAATGAATCTTTTACAATATAATCTTAAAAACATTTATATTATGGTCCTAAAAAAAAGTAACTTTATCTTTCAAGAAGAACAAATCCCTATTTACAAATGGACGGTGTAATGGAATAATTTTCTCAGCTTGATTTAACCTTTAAAAGCAAAAGGTAAATTAAATAAAGGTAAGATGATAACTAGACTTATATAATAAATAATTATACTTCAATAAAGCTTAACTTTCCATAAGATTTAAAAACTAGACCGAGTTATTGGCTCCAATATTCATGCCAAGCCTTTTTTTTAAATATTCAATTGCTTAAATCACTGGTCAACAAATTGAAACTTTTTTTTTGTATCTGGTTTTTAAATGGGTGGATATGACTAATTTTTTGGTGCTAAATTCAGTGTAAATATCAGATTCTTTCTATTATGTCACATTTCCAAGATACACAGCATTAATACAACATTAGCAACTATTTACCATTTTAAATACAAACTAAACATAGCCCTCAGAACTTACCTATGTTATCTTGATAGCGTAAAAAACTAATTTAAACCAACAAAAAGCACTAAAATAATCCACATTAAGCCATGATATTTATATGGACAAAGTTTAATGTCAATATTCTTTGACAAACTAATTAGAACTAAAATAATCCACAATAAGCCATGATATTAATATTTAAAAAGTTTAATGTCATTTTTCTTTGACAAAATGGGATGATGATGCTTTTCTTTTGTAAGGTGTTTCGTCAGTCTCCCTAAAAATAAACCAACAGTAATTTCCCATCATCGAAGGGTTTCAAGTGTCCTTGGTAACGATGCTCCATGGTCAGAATATCTTGGTGAAAGCGTTGATCCTGTTTGTCACTAATAGCACCACAATTTTCTGGGAAAAAGTCAAGATGCGAGTGTAAAAAGTGAATTTTTAGTGACATTCTACACCCCATGTTCTTGTAGTATGTTCACTGTGAAAACATATTTACCGTCTCTTCTAATGCCCAAAAAGCTGTAAACAATGGCTTTGAAAGAGGACCAAGCAACTAACTCGATATTTGTAAGCTTAGCATCAAAGGTTGGATCTTTCAACAATATCCTAATTTGTGGCCCAATAAATATAGGCCTACCTTCTTTTAGCTTTTCTTCACTCAACTTTGTAAACCTTTTTTTCAAATGATTAAAGGCCTGACCTCCTTTATCAACAGCTTTTACAAAGTTCTTCATCAAGCCTAACTTTATATGAAATGGAGGCAAAATGACTTTACTCGACTCAACCAATAGAGTAAATTTCACATTTTTCTTTTCAGCAATGTATAATTTCCTCATAGGCCATTCTTGGTGTTTCGGCTGTCCCACAAGCACAAAAAACAACAGTATTTTGTGAATCCATCCTGTACACCTGTAAGCAGTGCGACAACTTTTAAATCACAGCATATCTGCCACTCATACTCATAATATTTGATTCCCTCCATCAGCAAAGCCATACTTTCATAAGTTTCCCTCATGTCCACCGCATGCACCAAAGGCACTGATGGAAGTTAGAAGTTTGTTGCCATTATGCAATAGCACTGCTTTTAAGCTTGCTTTAGATGAATCAATAAATATTCTCCACTCATGTGGATTATGTAGAACACCCAACTCCATCATCAAACCATTCACGTCTGTGCACACACACACACATATTGAATTCTTCATTTCAAAGTATCCAGATAAAGAGCTTTTTCTTGTTCTAAAACTTGAAATCTTTGTACCTTGCTCTAGAAGGTTCCAATGTTGCAGTCTGGAACCCAACCGTTCAGCTTGCTGTTTAGAAAGTTTCAAATCACGGACCAAATCGTTCAGTTCCTTCTGTTCTATGAGGTGAGGTGATCTGTCATGAGTTTCAGGGATGTACTCTTCCAAAGGTCGTGCATCTTCTGATTCACTTTCCTCTGATGGTTCTGATGCAGTGGTTTGCAAGTGACAAGAACGAATAGGTAAGCCTTCCCCATGAGGCACAGGCATATGAACTGAAGAAACATTAGGATATTCAATTGTATGTTTATTTTTACTGGAATGTCCTGCAATATTTGTCAGGCAAAAATAACAGTCCATATGATCTTTTGGCTCGCGCCAAACCATTGGAACAGCAAACAGCATGGCTCAGCGGTTTACTTTCATCCATTCTATAAGGGTAGTTGTGCAGGTTATGCAAACAATATGAGGTGCAAAGGGTTTATCCTGATCTCCAAGCGCACAATCAAAGTAAAGTTTATAAGCCTTCTTATCTAAGTCAGTGATTGGCTTTCTTTGGGTTTTTGGAGTGAACTTATCACATAGATAGCAAAAGTTATCAGGGTGGTTTACAAAACCACAAAGTTTAGCAGTTGCCATTATGTTAAGAACACTGTACTAGCTATAGCCAAAAAATATCAGAACGTTTCACTAGTTCACACAGGAAAAGCAAACACACACACAATAACACAAACTAAGGTATCAATAAAGAGAAATATACAAAGTGACTAACCCCATCCAAGTTTCAACACACACTAAACAGCAGGGCTAGCGTGGCTAGCTATGTCACCTCTAACGGCCAATGGGAGTACCATTCCCCCTCAACTAAATTGCCCTGCCATCTAGTGACAATTTTTAGAGCTTCTTCCATCATATATTGCATCCAAATAGAGTGCAACCAGAATAGTCAGTGATAATTCATGAAAAAAAATAGTAAAAATCTCAAATATCTTAAAAACCTTACGTGACAGAGCATTTTCGAAGGCAGATTCGGATTATACAACCAAAAATACATATTAATTTATGTATCACACACCAGATGCAAAATGGCTGTTAACCAATGTAATTATAACTTTTTTGGTCATCTACATGAATTAACAAGTATAAATATATTGAGAAATTTATATCAAGCATTATAAACAACAATCTTAATTTACCAATTTTCAATGAGTCTAATTATTCTACATAAACATTTAAAAAATAATGCCGAGTTCCCACACAATTGTATCTTAGGATATTTCAAAATTACTAAGTTTGGACCAGCAATATTTTTCTCAACACTTTAGAAAATTACATTGACTTCCAGACAGAAAAAATTAATCATCAAATATTTGGACCGTCTAGTTTATTTTTTACCAGCTATCTATAAGTTCTAGCACAATTCATGCCGCAAAAGAAACAATTGATATATTTCAGATCTAGCAATGATCTCTTCGGTCGTGATTTATTATAGCCTTTGGTTAATTTTATTAAATAAGAAATGTCCAAATCTAACTCAATTTCAAAACAATACATTTTTTAAATATGTGAAAAATTAAATCAATAATCCAAAAGAGAATTCAGAAAAGTTACATTTAAAAAATGTATTTAAGCCAAAACATTAATTTAGTCTTACATTTTTCCATAAACGTGCAGCCAACGCTACCTCCTTCTCTATTAAGAGTCAATTCCAAGAGTGCTGGTTGTGGCAACATACATGTATTATATACGATTAGACCCAGAGAAAGGGGTGGGCTAGGAACAAGGTTTGTGGAACATGATGGGAGGGGAATGCATGACAACACACATGCTCCCGAAGCACCAAATGTGATCTCAATCTTTCTAGAACACTAATCTTTGGAGTAGTAGAAGTTACTAGAAAAGCCTTGGACCTAATTGAAAGTTCTAATAACGGCACGCCTCCAAGCGAATCACTCTAACTCAGGTTGTGTCAGTCAGTTGATGGCACGTAGTGGTGATGTCTGGATATGTTGTGTTTACATGGAACCGTCGTCTGATGTTTTGTTGACATGGGGTAGGTTGGTTACGCTACTTCTTCTTCTAATTTGTTTTGTAGCTGGTGCAACATACTTTGTAAAAAAATTCTACTTTCCTAAATGTAGATATTCTGTTTCGTTTACTGTTAAATTGGACCAACTTGAGATACTGTTTTGAAAAATATAATATTTTGTTTCTGTTGGTGGTTTCTCTTGGAAAAATAAAAATAGTAATACAATTTAAGCACTGCGTATGAGGATATTTTTCAAACACTTTAATGTGTATGTAGATTTTAAAAATTATTATTTGCTAAAAAATGTCAAGATGAAAACATCTATCATCATACTTGATAGTGAAAAGAGAACCATTGACAGACTTTTGTAAGAAAGTATATTATGAGTGACTAAATTTTGAAATACAAGCCAGTCAGAGGACATCATACAAAAACGCTGCATATATTAATTGATTTTATATATTATTATTTACAATCTAACAAAATTACAAATACTAATACAAAAATACTTGCATTGCCAATATGTAAAGCTCATACAAGCATTTAAATTTCCTCGTTTGGGTGATGGTAAATAATCTTTAGTGGTATTTTTATTTCACCTTGGTTATTTATGTTTACAGGCAGTTAACTTAAATTGATTAAAATATATACCAAACTCTAAGCAAATGACAGTCATAGGAATCGATGAAATGTTGATAGGGGAAGAGAAACCATACAAATCTTTCTTCTTTAACACTATCTAACAAAATCACTCTTAGTTGCAATTAATGCTAATATTACTTTAAAAAAGGTAGGAACTTTAAAAAAAAAATTCCTCATGAATGATTGGTGATTTCAAGGCTGAATTGAGATGAGAATCTTGCCTTCTACCAACAGTAAACTTCAAATTGAGGTTTAAGTACACCAGTTTGAATAAAAATATGACAAAAAGGCCATATGAAAGAACCATAGTTAGTAAATATGTAGGGTAAATGGGAAGTGAAGTGTTGTTGATTTGTTTACTATTGGGCCACCTGGACGAACGTAAGCTACTAGAGTGAAAATAAACACCACTCCCTTCTCACTCACCTTTCACTTTTACTCATTCTTGTTCTTTCATAAGACCAAAAGACATTAAGCATGCTAGTGAAGAGTTTACCATTAGGGTACAAAATCCATAAAAAGTAATACCTTTATCTGGCTAGGGAACTATAGTACTTGATTATACATAGCAGGAGATATTGAAAAAAGACTAAACTGCAGCACAGGATACCCCTAAGATCAACAGTTTTATTAGTGGAAAAATACTTATAAAATTTGGTGATTTAATGATAACTATATTTTTCTACCATGAAATTAATTTTCAAATTCAATACTCAAATATTATAAAACTCTAACAGTGCTATATATTTTGTTTATTGATTAAATGCATTAAGGTTTATTTATTTTAAAGTACAATTTATAATAAAATATAATCAAAGATTGAGCAATTTTTTTTTTTTTTTTTCAAAAATTACAATAAATCAAAATTACCTGATCTTTTCTTTTCCATATAGGTGAACATCTATGATTTTCAACTTCAGAATTTTCACAAGTAATGCGGTCTGTAGAAAGACTACTATCACTGCCCGATGACTGGACACTTGAAAGACTACCATTATCTTTAGTTTTGTTCAAACCATTCACATTATGGATGCGAGTTTCATTAGACTTGGTGGAGATAGATGATGTTCTTTTAGGTACCTCAGGGGGAATTTTGTGGTTTTGATTCCAAGATCGCAATGAACTAGAGTTATGTTTAGTAACCCACACTGCATTTGTTTGAGGGTGAGGTAATGTTGCAATAGTTCTGCGTAAAGTTGAATCTCGACTTAAAGTGACTTCATCTGTCTGGAAATAAATTGATATTTACATTTAAAAGCATGAAAAAAAGTGTATTTTTTTCATTTTGACAAAAAATTAGTCAATGATAGTAAAAATAAAATTAATTAAGGCTTACTGAATTTGATAAATTGTAGAACAAGAAATCAACAAAACATGAGCACATAAAGATAGCATTTGAAAGTTATTAGAACACACAAAATTTCATAAAAGTTCAATAAATCTTACTCAAGAGGGGAAGATGATGTTATTAGAGGCTTTTATAGAATTTAAGCTATACAAAGATAAATTAGAATATTTTGATGGTATAAATGTTCGTATTTTTGTTGCTAGGAGTACAAGGAAAAAATTAGTAAAATTTAATGATAGAAATTGACAAATTCTCTTATCAGGTAGTCCTTTTCTCCCTTGTTTTAATGTCTGTGTTAACTACCATATTTTTGGATGACTAGTTTTAATGCCTGTATGGTATGAATAATCTACAGATCTTCATGATGCAACACAAATTATGGTAGATACACAGGGTGATTTGTAATTGTATACAATAAAGTTGTGCAGTGGAATCTATTATGAAAAATAAACTTAAAGTCTCATAACAACATATTGCCGGGACCCCTTAGTTATGGATATATGGCAACATTGTGAGGTAGCATTGCACAAATGTCAATCGGAGTGTCGGAGATACAGAACATTGCACTCGGGTACTTGCTCTGATTGAAAGTGACCAGTAAAATGGACCAATACACAAACGAGGAACTGACCGATATGATTATGATTTGCGATGAGGAATGTCAGAATTTCGCTGCCACTGCTCATATGTAAGCTGCATATTTTCCTGCCCGACTACACCCAAATCCAAGGACATTTGTGGCAATGAATCGTTGATTGAGAGAAAATGGTCACTTTGCACTTGTGGATGGTTAACAGTGGTAGGCTATGATGTTGCAGGACGGACGGAGTGGAAGAGAGAATTCTGATTCTGTGAAATACTCACTAGTACAAGTAAATGGCAAATAGCTGCACATCATCACCTGTCACAAACGTTCATATGGAAAACAGTATATAACCAATTACTGTACCCCTTCTATTTGCAGCTTGTGCAGGAGTTGAATCCAGCTCTCAAGTTTGAACGCCGTGGAACATTATGTGATTGGCTGCTGCACCACCAAGCCATATATCTACAAATCCTCAGCAAAGTACTGGCAATGGATGGATGAAGCAACATTTACCAGATATGGCAGTGTCAATCTCCACAATCAGCAAATATGAGCCGACACAAATCCAAATGCCGTCCTGGAGGGCCAATGGAAATATAAATTCTCCATCAGCGTTTTGGTGGGAGTTGTGGGTGATATTTTACTTGGACCATATAAAATGCCTGCATGATTACGAGGTGAAAACTACTTACACTTTCTGTAGACCATTCCCCCCCCCCAACTACTCGAGGACATTCGGCTGGCTGAATATGTGGCTGACTTCAGCGTGGAGTCCTTGCACATTAAAACTGTACAGGGAAACGGCATTTGGACGAATATTATCCCAGGCGATGGAATGGACGCAATAGGCTTGTTGCATAGCCGGCGCGATCTCCAGATCTCCCACCTTGCGATTTCTGGTGGTGGGGACACATGAATGAAATTTTGTAATCCCAATGGCATAACACGAGAGAACAGCTGTGGAATGCAATTGTGGATACTTGCTGAAAACACAAACCGTGTTATTATGCACATCTTCCAACGAACCCGACAGTTGTGGTGCAAGAAGGCTGAACTTTGATGTGAATGAAATGGTGGAGACTTCTAACATCTCTTATAAATGTGCAATGTTCCACTATCCATGTCAATAAAAAAAACTATAACATAATGGTAATTTCTTACCTGTCCCTGTCAGTCTGTCGATAAATAAGTGGTCCCGGCATTATCTTGTTCTGAGACTTTTAGTTTCTTTTTCAGTGTAGATTCCACTGCACCACTTTATTGTATACAATTATGAATCGTCTGGTATACCAATGAAGTGTTGTGTGATAAAATTAGAGAAAAAAAAGCATTATGTGAAACGAAAGAATTACTGTGAGAAACCGGCATTTTGACCCCTGTCTTAGTTATGTAAATGTTAATCCTATCTATGTTTTAATGAGACTGACTATGATTGAAAATATTAGATAAAAAATTGAAAAATATTTAAACAAAATGTAATAAAGCATAAAATTCTAAAACAAACTAATAAATTTTATTCTAGCGTTCTTAATCTTACAAACACCCAACTAACTTCTGATGAAGAATCTGTGCTTCTAAAAATACATAAATGTAATTGTCATAATTATTCAAAAATTAATAAAGTCCATTCCTTGATCATTGATAGTGAAGAAGCCATTAAACATACACCTTCAGAAATGAAAAATCAAACAAGACATCTGATCACCAATCAAATACAAAAAAATCATTCCGAACAAACCCAACAAAAAAAAAGTTTTCTTAAAACAGATCAATAATAAATTCATCATAAACAATATTACCCAAGTAAAAGTAAACAAAGGTGACATCAGAGTTTTTATAAGTCATAATGATTAAATTAAAAAACAAAAACGCCTACCTCCTAAATAACAACATAATTGAATTGAAAAATGAACCTACTAAAAAATATTACAAAGCAATAAAAAATGTTCTCAAAGAAGCACCATTAAGGGGGAACTTCCAAAAATATATTTAAAAAAAGGTGTTCTAATAAACTTAATTCTTAATTGTAGTTATTATTTAATAGCATTGTAAATTTTTCTCCAATTGAAATAAAGGTTGTTTGTTTCAACAAAATTAATTTGGTAATTGTATATATAACCATAAAAAAGATATAAGCTATTTAATTTCTATTTGATTTAGTTTTCTTGATCATGAGCAAAATATTTTTTTCAAAAATTTGATCTCTGCTTTTAAAAAGATTCTATTTTTGGTTATTTCCTGAATAGTTTAGAATTTCATTTAAAAAATATATATTTTTAAACAATAATTTGAACAAGAAGTCTGACACCTTAGGTCAATCTGTAACGTGTCTGCCTATTGAGCTAAGGGTCCATGGTTCGATTCCCAGCATGGCCGAAAATTTATCAGTGATGAAAATATAGGTTTACCCTTTCACATTGATAAATTGACGGCCGCAGACTGGATGTTGTACCTGTCCTAGTCTTAAGATAGATTATAAGGCATATGAAGCTACGACAGATCTAGCCAGACGGTAGTGTAGAATATATGGCTTGAATAAAAAATTGACCACAGGCTGGAAACAGTAATGGATGTAAATTTGAACATGGATAGTATTAAAATAAACAATACTTATTAATTAAAAATAAACTTATGGAGATGTGTAAACTACTATTATTTCACCCCCTCCATATTTTAATACCTTTACACATGAACAGTTTTCTGAAAGTGTACAATAACTAAGTATTTTTAAGAACAAAATATTGTGGATTTTCAATTTGAGTCAAATGCCCGGTTGTCGTGTGTGTCTGGTGAAGCCATTCCCTCCACCGCTCAGCAAACGATAACTTTCCTCACAGTAACTCGAGAGTTTATTATTATTGACGTCACAAACTAGTTCTCGAATATACATTTTTAATTGAGAATAATTCTAATGTTTTTGCTCTAAAAATGAAATAAATTTCAAGTAATACTATTTACTACCCACACCATTTTAAATATTTAGTCCATGTTTGAATAGCTTTTCCTTTTGTGTATGATATATTTGTGATAGTTTCAAATAATTTTAACAATATGAACTAAGAAAGCTAGTCTGTTTATCTGTGAGGCGATCTTGTACCTTTGTTCTAAATAGAGTGTTCATGGGGAACAAAATTCCATGACCCCCTTCTAAAGTGAAGAAAAGAAAGCTTTGGGGTAGAAAGTTGAAACTAAACTCCAAACAAATAAACAATATAGCTATTCCTCAGTAAGTATTAGAATTTTAATTTGATTTATATGGAGTATGAAACAGGTATTTAGAATGGCTAACAATAAACACACTATACTTTCACTCCTAATAGTTTGAATAAGAATATAATTTTTTTTTCAACTTTACATTAAAAATGTTGCTCATTTATTTCATACAAAACAAAAACTATCAGCTTCATAAGAAAATGTTCTCAGAAAACACAACAATATTAACTTTATTAAAGAGATTTTAGCTTGGCAGATACATTTCTTCTAAATATATATTTTCCTTAGTCCTACCCTGTTATTATAGTTAAAATATGTATAATCCAGATAAATAATAAGCAGGGCCAAATTGAATGGGGTGGGGGCAATGGTGGTCATGAGCCCAGGCCCCACGCTTTAAGGGGCCCCTATTATACCCTCTACATATTTTTAGTAATATTTTACTTTAAATGGGATTCAAACCCAGAGTTCTTCGTCATTGAGACAGTCCAGTAGATTGCCTGACCATTCAACCCCTAAAGTGGGCAAAGAAAATGTAAAAAATATTTATACAATGTGATATCCAAACCGAACTGTCAACAAATTTACTAGGCTTACTGTTGTTTATTTAAAGTTAGCTTGGTAAAATTGGGTTTACTTTGCACATGGTTTTATGTTTGTTTGGCCTTTTAGAGTAAAAAAAAAAAAGAGAGACCGCACAACGCAAACTAGTAAGAAAAGAAGTTGGAGGGGACCCCATTCTTTGNGAGACCGCACAACCCAAACTAGTAAGAAAAGAAGTTGGAGGGGACCCCATTCTTTGCAAGCGGCCGCCGGCCTCAGAATTCCGTGATCCGGTCCTGATAATTTAAGATGCGGAAGAAAATAAATCTTGATACATAAAGTTGAAAGTACATCTATCCAGAAAATAAAACCCACTTCTAGATTAACCCCTAAACACTCAGCGCGCCGAAATATCGGCAAGCCATGGTACTGCTAGAACACTCTCGTGGGCGATATATCGGTGCCAACTAAATCTTGCCGTGTAAGTTTATTTTTAATAACTAGGTGGCACCACAGCAAGTTATTCTAAATGTTTAGGTTTATTTCATCCTATAAAGGTGAAAAGTTTGGAATTAAAAAATAGGGAGCTAAAAAATGGCATATAAAAATATATAGCTTTTAGATATTGTAGAAAAGATCTAAAAATAAACAGGTACAAAATAAATATCTTAAAAATATATAAATTTGCATGGCGACTACAAAACTAAAATTCTAAGTATAAACTAGCAGGAGCAATTTAAAAATTAAAATCTAAATTCCTGGTAACATACATTGAAGAACCATGATGCTCTTTGCCCATTATTCTTTATATTTCTTTAACAGATTATATTATTTTATTTATTCTCTTTGGTGCTCTGTGATGTTCTTTTTATCCAACATGTATCTGTAACTATGGCAATAACCATAATAGTGCTTAGGGGGAAAAAGAGTGTAAAGTAAAAAAGAGGAAATGTGTGAAATAAGGAGAAATTTGGGTAAATGTTTGGAAAATAAAAGGAAATCTTTGTAAAATAAGAGGAAATGTGTGGAAGAACAAAAATAGAAAAAAGAAGGGAGGGATGTAAAAAGAAGTGAAGTCAGAAGGGGAAGGAAGAAAAGAGGCAGGGGACACAATTCTGAAAAGGGAAGAGAAAATTAATCAGAAAGGTCAGAGAGAAAATATTGTGAGGTAAGAGAGAAATGGCGGATGAAATCTTAAAAATACTTTGCATGAAATATGATACTCCAATAATTTAGTAAAATAAGTCAGTAATGATATATTCCTTAACACAATGCCACTACTGATATAAACAAATCATAATGACATTAAATAATTTATAGTTTTTAAAACAATTGTTGTTTTAACAGTAAGGAATAAAAGTAACTTTTATAATGATAAGTTGAAATTTATAAAAATCTCAAAAATAATAAAAAAATATGCGATTTATCCAAATTAAATTAATGATAGGATTTTTTTTTTTTGGTAAAAATCATATTTCTTACCTCAATATTTTCTAGAGAATGTGTCATGTGGCATGTAGTAATTAGTATCCCAAAAATGTTGATGGCCAGTGTAGCATGGACATGGAACCAAGGAGGTTGGGGTATAATAGTCAAGATGAGCACTAGCATGAGTTACATCACAGCGGCTGGACTGACTTCTTGGTAAGGCTGCAGTGTCCATATGTCTATGTTCTCTTTCTCGCATAGACATTGAGCGGAGGGGTAATACACGGCCATAGCTAAGAGGTTGAGAAGAGCAATCCTGTCGCAGCTCTTGATAAAGTCCTGCAAAATTATTTTTGATAGCTATTTCTGTATCAGTGCAGCTTTCACGAATTTCCAAATGACTGTGCAATCGTCGACTTAGACGTTTCTCTGCTTTTGCCATAGCTGTTATAGCAGCAAATTTCTTCAGTAGCATATATCTACGAAATGCTCGCTGTATTGTAAGAGCTGCATTGCGTGCTTTTATGCCACCATATTTTCTTTCCAACATCTCAATTTGTTTATCTAATAAGTCCTGGGACAACTCATATCTACAAAGAATAACATATATTATTGTATTAAATCATTAGGATTTTTTTTAGCAAATAAATTGAATGAAAAATCTATTAATGCACACATCATATGTCACGCTTCAAAGTTATAGGAAGTTATAGGGAAGCCAAACAATTAAAGATGAAATACATACGCTGTCTGAATACGCGAGCGCTTATGAATGTCACCTCCATCACGGACAGAACCTTTTTTATGGAGAGTAAGACCTCGAATGTTGGAAGAGTGAGTGTGTCCATTGCCATAAGGTGATCGATCTTGTTGTTTTTGATGAACACTGAGGAAAGAATACCAAATTTATAACTTTTATTTAGTATTATGGAAGAATAGCACTTGGTAACATGATTTGAGTTATTTTTATGAGTGTTTTTATTCAATACTAGCAATCCTGTACGGCATTTCCCGTGACCCACTATGGTATAAGAATTATATAAGTGCCCCCCCCCTCCCCCAACACACACACAAATGGTTTAGAATTACGGTTGATTTCGTACACATTTTTTTTTTCCGAGGAGGATGTGGCATATTTTTATCACACTTGTCTCTGAAATGTAATTCTAAACCAGATTAACAATATTTTCTTCAACTTTTTTTAGAAATAGCCTAATTAAAAATTTAAAAATCCGGCCTCAAGATACATTCGGACCCCCTTCTGTCCACCGATGTTGAACATTTCAGATCTCTATGTGTCGTAGATTTGGCTGGGTATCGCACACAAACAAAAAAACAAACATACACACAAACAAACACTTCCTTTTATTATTATAGATTAAGTTACTAAAGCCTGAAGACTTAACTCTATAGTGGACTCTTGACTCTTATCTGTTACAAGTTCAACTTCAAATTTATAGTCTAAGAAGATATAAGCCCACATTATCAAATATAGTAAAAATTAATTTAAATTTGTAAACTAGCTTTATTGAATCTCTATTCATACAAATAACTTTCTTTCTAACTTCAAACTAGACATTTGTGTTTAGTTTTCAAATATTTAACTTTGTCCTAGTTATATAGTTCACTTTTTCTTTCTTACATTCAATAATATGTATTACTTAAAAAAGTAAGATGAAACTATATTCGTTTGGTTTATAAATATGAAAAATAATTAAATTTGACTTTATTAATCAGAATGCAATTGACTCCATAAATAACTGTAATTAGAAATTTAATCTTTGTTTTTAAAAAGTTTGAGTCATTTCAATTCTAATATATGCTAGCAACATAAACTAACTCCATATGAAAAAATTAAAGATTGTATTACATGTGTCATTACATGGTTCTAAACTTTTTTACTGGGGAAAATCCTCAATTACTTTTTTTAGTAACAAGTATGATAAGTTTACACTATTTTTATGGAGCTTTTAAAGCGCATACAAACAAGTTATTTAAATGTTTTAGTTTAAATGTTCCCATTTCAATGAATTTTAAAAGGGAAAAACAAAAATTATGCATAAATTAATCTATCTTCCTTTGAGAAATCAAGATAAACTGATGCCGGGATCATGATCCACTAGATGTTAACATAAAGTTAACTTAACGTAACTTAATGTAAAGGATCTCCTCATGTGTTTAAATGGAAGTGATCACGATGCAGTTAACTTAACGTTGACTTGCAGTTAACTTAACTTCAGAGATGTCCTGGGAGGTCTTTAACTTTAAGTGAACGTTACTTGAAGGGTATCATGTGATCTAGCCAGCCAATCATTAAGTGAGTGACATAAACAGGGCTATTTAGTAATCCATTTGTTGGTTTTAAGACCTACGTCTACTTTTTAACTTTAGTTCTAGTGATCAGACATTGAAACAAAATAGTTAAACTAAAATAGGAAAGCTAAATTTATCAAAAAAGTTTAATAATAGATATTTATTATATCGATTGAAAACTGTAAATATTCACAGATCATTACTTTACAAATAGTACAAATCAAAGATCATACTCAAGAACGCAGATGTTTGGTTCAAGTTGGTACGTTAAGTTACATGAATTGTGATCACACATCTGTTTAGTTAAGTTAACTTTAAGTGAACGTTACGTTAAGTTGATCGTGATCCCGGCATGAGTGTTTATGGAACATACTTTAATAAATAATAATTTATGTTTTAAAAAGGGGTTTTGTATTTGTGTTAAGTACAATAACATTATATTAAACTGTAATGATTTTCATTATACAATTTAAATACATGGTTTTAAATGAAACTATTACTTTTCAAATAATTCTTTCAAGTTAATAACAGGTATGGTTAGTGTTGTAATTTCTCATAGTGTAATATACTTTTTTAAAAGTTTACTAATCTGTTATATACATATTATTTTATATAGTACTGGAGAGATAGTGAGACCGGCCATTAAAAAAAGAGTTTGTCATCAAATAATTCTTGGAAATCTGTCTTAAGAAACAAATACTAAACACATTAGGATAAAAGGGACCAACTCTAATAGTGAAAATTTTACCTATATATAAGAACACCTTATAAACCAAACCATAAATAACTAAAATATTCACAAAGTTTTAACTGCTTTGGAATAAATAGAGTACGTTCTTATAAACTAATCACTTGAAAAAATAAATAGATATTTCATCAAAGACAGTTTCAATCTTTAGATTCAACTGTCAGTAGTGTATGATCCAAAGTATTCACATAAAAGTATACAAATCTGCAGTTACATTAATCGACTGTTGTTCCAAGTCTTGATCACTGTATCTTCATTTTCTAAAATGAACTTTTTAAAAAACAAATAGAGAAACCATCCTTCACAACAATTCTAAGAGGCAATAAGCGTTACTTGCAGTCCAAAGGAAGCAAATATAAGTGAAATTAAAAAAAAATCAACAACAGAAATCCCACAGATTTTTTTTTTGTCTGTTGCTTGTTGCTTGTAATTTCTAAGATTGTATTTTTCATGACAATACAGACAAACCAGTGAGTATTTTTCTGCTAATTTAAAAAGTCATAACATAATACATTCAACTTTTACTTTTATTCAAATAAATACCTACAATATACCTAACCTATGTGCAGGTATTACATTTCATCTTTTTTTGCGATCATACGATTGCACTTTACTTTAACTAAATAGAGGCAAAAGTAGCTTGGCAAATAAAAATATACACACATGTGTGGCTATTTGTGTCACCCTCCTGTGTTGATATAGGCCCTCGATTAAAATGGGGTTGAATACCACTGCCATAGAAGCAATTTGGAGTGGTCTTGATACTGAAAATATTTTAATTGATATGCCCCAAAAATATATTTGTAGTGATCTTCTCTGAAAAATGTTTGAGAGATTGATGTTTCTAGAAGCTATTTGGAGTGGTCCTTCTCCAGCAAATTATGGTAAACTAATTTCCACTAAAAGCCCCTTGAAATAGTCATTCAATGACAAGATTTTTAAAATTGGATGCCTTTAGAAAATACTTCGATTGATCCCCTCTTGATACATTTTAGAAAATTGGATGCCTTTAGATGTTCTTTGTAGTTTGCAGTGGTGTGTCGTAAAGTGTTGCCAGGGTAAGCAGCGTAAGTTCAAACTGTACCTGTAAGTTGTTCACATCCCTCAGTAGAACACTCATTAGTTAGGTATTGAGGGGAATACATTTCTATGCGAGGCATGCAGAGCAAAGCATATGTAGGAGTGGTCAAATAGGGCCTAAGTGGACGAGAACATATCCCAGGTAGAGTTTTAACAAGGTTTGCTTCCCTTGCAATACTCCATGACATGCCATTGGTAGTTTGTTTTTAATGGTAATTAGAGTTCAATGATTTCTTTTTTGGCAAATCACCAAAATTATTTCCTACAGTTGAGTGTGCCACGGGTCTTATTACTTATCCGAACTATCTGCAAATTAAATTATTTTAAGGACACAGGAAATGGAGGGATTAAAAGATTCAGGTAGAATACACTTTGAAATATGTATTTAATTGAAGATAAATATATAAAACAGAGAATGAAAGTTAATTTGAAAGTCTTAACACTCTTGACACTATGCCTGTCGAATTTATGGGCGGCCGTTCTCACGAATCTCGCCGAGCCTGTCAATTCTACAGGGTCTTGAATTTAAATCAGCATACAATCTTTGCCAGAGATTTTTAAGTGTTTGGTTAGCTAGCGAGGCTGCTGATAGACACCCTCCCTACTTCCAGATGAAGCCGGAGACTACGACGAAGGACAATTGATAGCTAGACAGGATATGAAGAGTAGTTACAACAATTATGAGGTGACAGATCCAGTAACCCAGGATGAGGTAATAAGACTTGTGGCTGAAATGAAAAAGAAGAAGGCAGCTGGACCAGATGAGATCAGGGTGGAGGTCCTTCAACAGATCAGCGAGCAGGTAGCGCCCTTCTTAGTTAAATTGATGAATGAGTGTGTGGCTCAGGGCCAAATACCAAATGTATGGAAGCAAAGTGAGGTAGTTATCCTGAGTAAGGGAGAGGATAAGGATCCTCAACTCTCGAAATCGTACAGACCGATATGTCTCTTAAATGTATGCGGGAAATTGCAAGAAAAGATCCTGTGCAATAGATTGCAAAAACATAGAGAGGCTGTGGGGATGCATTAACAGCAGTACAGTTTTAGGAGGGGCAGTTCTACGGAGGACGCTATCTGTGAGGCCATGAGTCTTGTAGATAGAGCTAGAGACAAATACGTAATGGGGATATTTGTGGACATTTCGGGAGCGTTTGACAACTTGTGGTGGCCGGCGCTAGTCGGGAGGCTCAGAGAAATTAGATGTCCAGGGAACCTCTATAGAAGTCTTATGGACTACTGAAGGGGAAGATACGCGAACCTGAGATGTCCAGGAATGACAGTAAGCAAAAAACTTACGAAAGGGTGTCCTCAGGGGTCGGTTTGTGGACCGATCTTTTGGGACGTAGCACTCGAACTGGGTTTATCGGAGATTGGGTCACTCCCTGAAACGGCGGGGGTGGTTGCCTTTGCAGATGATATACTCATAATAGTTGAAGCAACATCTAGAAGAGAATTAGAAGCCAAGAGTGACGCAGTTCTCACTGGGCTGAGCTCTTGGTGTAAAAAGGTAAAACTGAGTTTGGCTCCTGCAAAGACAACTTACGTGTTATTCAGGGGGGTACTCAAAAGAAACCCGAGGGTTAAGATTGACGGACAGACGATAAGACGAAACAAGGACACCAGATACCTGGGCGTGGTGCTGGATGAGAAGCGCGACTTCATGACACACGTGGAGAACGCATGTGGAAAGGCTTTGAGAGCTATGAAATAAGATCATCAATATAGGGCAGGGCAGATTTAAACTGTATATGAGGCTGATCAGATTATATCACTAGGCTATGTTGGTCTCCATTGTGGGTTATGGAGCTGGCGGGTGGGCTCATTGGCTCAGACAGGTAAGAATCAGAAGGAAAATCGGAAGCCTTCAGAGAAGTGTACTTTTGAGGCTATCTGGAGCATACAAGACTGTTGACACAGACGCTTTGCGTGTAGCCTTGGGTATCTGGCCCTTGGACTTAGAGGTGAGGAGGAGAGCGGCATTGTATTGGATAAGGAAGGGGGATATGGATAAAGTGACTAATCCTACGAGAGCAGGGATAACAACAGGACTTCAGGTCAGGAAATACCTAGAAGAGGAGTGGCAATACGAGTGGGAGAGGGGCCAAACAGGTAGAAGAACGCATAAGATATTTCCAAGCGTTGCTGAATGGTTGAGAATGGAGTACCTGCAGCCCTCTCCAGGTTTAGTAAATTTTATTACTGGGCATGGTCCATATAAGGCCGCTCTCTTCGCTATACGACTGACAAATACAGGAATTTGCGATTGTGGTAAGAAGGCCACGCCGGAACACATTGTGCTGGAGTGTAATGAGACGTTTGAAGATAGAATGAATCTAAAGATATCGTTGCAAGCGAGCACGGTTTATCACATACTGCGTGACGTGGACCAATGGAGTCACCTGGATGCAATCGCGGATAACGTGTCTAAATACGAAAGAGATTAAGTATTTAACTGTGCGTATAACCCGAACGGGTAGTAAGACGCGGTGCTAATAATAATAATAATAATAATAATAAGTATTTAACTGCAATGAAGAATAGAGAACAAATTAGACTGGTCAACTTAAGACAAGGGTACAGGACAGAGAGCGACAGTGACATGACAGTAACGTTTCAACAGATATGGATGACACATAACGGTACGATGTGAATAAGTCAATAGGTGTGACAAAGACAAACTGAATTATTGGCTGCATGGGTAGAATGTGGTGGGGATCTCCAGGCAAACCGGAGCCTAGCTGAGGGAAGGAGTGCTTTCTGGATTCCAGTAGTGTGAAATGCTGATGAACTGGAGGGCGCCTTGATACCAGCTAGGGAGTGAAAGATAACATCTTCAGATGGGAGAATCAACTCCTCACTCATAGGGTCCAGCCCACTTGGTAACAAGTGTGTGATGGTGGTCTGGAGCTGTCGGGCATCTGGTCCGTCCACCGATCCATTGGATGGCTGCTCTCGGTTCAGAAAATGGATCGGCGAAAGCAACCGAAAGACCCTGCAGCCAATTATAAGAAGGACTTGTTTTTAAGTTAAGTTAGCATTAAGCAATTTTATAAATCCTTAGGTTAAGTTAGTTGTAAGTCCATAGGTGGTGATATTGTGGGTAGTAAGTGGAGCGAAATCTCTGGTAGGGCGCCTCCCCAGGCGGCGTGGAGGGGGATGTCCGTCCCCGCTGGGGATCTCGCCGATCTGGGGACTATTAGATCCAGAGCGCGGTGGGACACCCAGCAGGGCAGGGTACCGGGGGCGTAATATACCCTGGACGTACCAACTAGCAGGTTAGGTATAAGAAAGAAGGACAAATAGGACTTCTAGATTTATGTGTATATTTAAAATTTATTATTGTATTTAAAAGAGAACTTAGCTAAAAGATGTAATGTAAATTCAAGATGTAGACCTAGGTCCCGAGCTCCATGCTAGGAATCGGGATAAATAATGTAAATAAATAAATAAATGTAATATTACTTTATTCTGCATTCACGTACAGACATACAGTACCGGCCTAGTCACCGCTCCAAGGCCAGAGCTCACACTACTTGTCTGCTGGAATGTGTCACCAACCCTTCTGTCTTGATGAACACTAGGGGAGGGAGTATTGTCCCGTTATAACGTTCCCCCCCTACCTGCTTGTTAGCAGTCA